>CM062297.1:602757866-603015366 GCA_031216915.1 Pictodentalium vernedei
CGCTCAATGAATTGGGAATGGAGTAAATTGTCACTTAAACCAGCGAAATTCTGAAAAAAATGAGAGTTTTTTTTCGACGGCACCTACCTTTAAGCATCCGAGACAGGGACTGCGTTAAACTTTACAGCAACCTTATAACAGAAAATATTCTTGGAATTGAACTGTGAATCCGAATTTCGAAAGCCTACAGAATGCAAATGGGTGGGTGGCGGGCATCATCACTGGATCTAATGTTGTATTTCATGTTTTCTTTATATTCTATTTATTTTTTTGATCTCTCTCTCTCTCTCTCTCTCTCTCCTCTCTCTCTCTCTCTCTCTCGTCTCTCTCTCTCTCTCTCTCTCTCTCTCTCTCAGTTTAATTTGTGTTTGTCTATAATGTTTATAATATTTTGATTTTGCTAGATTCTGTTATTTATGGAATACGTTCTGCCATATTGTAAATTATTAGTCACCGTACAGGAACGGAAGGGCTTCTAAGTGGTAAGCACTTGTCCTCCAATCCTGATTTGCATTGTCAAATGGCAAATAAAATATGTTTAATCTAATCTAACAGTAGGGCGGGGGGGGGGGGGGGCATGTGTCCTAGGTAAAAAAAACAGCAGGGTGCTGGTGTTCTAGGTAAAATAAACAGCATGGGGGGGGGATGTCCCCGCTAATTAATTTTAATAGCAGGCAGTTGTTCATGGGGCAGGTGTCCTATCCCACTGGTACTTGGCCTTGATGGAAATAACATTTCAACAAGAAACAACGGGAAACTTATTTGCAATAAAGCTGCAAATACAAACTTGATTTTAGGACCATTCCATGGACATTTAAAGCCTACTGCGATATCAGCGTTTCTTACTCTCGTCCTTTCACCACTCCGCAGTATTTTACCCGAGTCGAGTTCTGACGTCATGCAAGTTTGATGGACATGCTTTCAATTATGTTATTGACAACAACATATTTATAATTTCGAGCTTACTGATCCGAATTTTGAAAACGACACACGCAATCGCGAAAGCATTTTCTGAAAAACACGATTCTGTAAAAGGTTTTAATGAAATTTGATTATTTTTTTTATTTTCTATTTCGATGGCTCTTGTCGAAAAGGTGCTAATCACTGATCGTCCCAAACGAGATCAAAGACACGCCGTAGTTTAATAACAGACAGAGAATCTTCTAAGAATATACATGCGCAATCCTAAAATGCAATAAATCAAGTGTTTTTTCACGTTTTATGAGAGAAATATGTCCAATTGTATCATTGAATCATTTTTAGGTATATGTGGGTGAGAAATTTTCTATACGGACAAAATACAGGCTAAATAAAATATTTGCCATTATTTTCCGCAGACGTATTTTTGTCTTTGCTTCTTGGGGAAATTTCTTGCTGCTAAATACAATGAAGGTGTGTTATTTGATGTGGTCAGAACCGTCAGGTGGTCGGGTCCGAAACCGCACCTCGCAGAAGATGTAGTGGGGGGGGGGGGGGGGGGGGGGGGGGGGGGGGGTGTGTCGATTTTACAAGTAACGTAGGCAGCGTACACGGCATGGGCTGTCTGTCTTTAATCCGACAAAACAGGGTTAAGGCTTGGTTTTTTGAATACCCTTATTTATTTATTTATTTATTTATTTATTTATATATTTATTTATTTATTTATTTATTTATTTATTTAATTGGTGTTTAAGGTCACATACTTCTTAATCGTGACCGTGACAGTTTTAGAGGTGGAGGAAGCCGGAGTACCCGGAGAGAACCACCAAGCATCGACGAGCAACTGTCAGCTCCTCAACATTCTCACTCTGTTCAGGCTCCGCTCAGGAAGGGTTACAGAGGTTGAAGACATGTGCACCATCGACGTGCAGTATGCCTTAGTACACGGGGACATCGTGCCCCTATGTCGGCAACCGGACCAAAGTGCCTTGCCCAAGGACACAACGTGAGTCGTCCCGGACGGGGATCGAACTCGGGACCTCTAGCATAGAAGTACAACAGTCTACCACTGAGCCACCGCGCTCCCTTGAATACCCTTAATACTATCATACATTTTCCCCCAGGAATTCTAAATCTGATAAAAAGAGGTCATGTTTATCTATTGCATACCCATTTCGCTGCCCGAAAACAGCCGATTTTATTAAAATTTTGACGTTTAGCAGCCGGTAGAGGGATTAACAAACGACTAGCGGAATATTCTATCTATGCAATTTGTAACACCTGCCAATGTCAAATTGTTCTTGAAAATCCCCAACAAGCAGTTAGCGAAATCCACGAAAATGTAAATTTTAAGCGTTTAAAGGGGCATCTCTCCTTATCCAGTTCAAAATGGGTTAAGTTTCATTCTTTTAAATACCCTTACTACTTACAAACCTTAAGCACCAATTAGATTCCATGATTTTTCTTGACCCCCACAGTGTCTGATGAATTGTTTTTAACTGTCTCACAAAAGTTCCTTCATTGATGTTATGAGAAAGGTGAGTATAGTAGTCTCAAATGATTCGGTTTGGTTTTGATAAAAAAATGTTTAGGTAAAACCCATCATTAATGGTAGAATGGGTTAATATCAATATCAATGTTTCCCTATCAGTTTTGCGTCCGGTAAAAGCCCATGAAGGGTTAACAAATGCCTACCAGAATAATTGATCCATGCAACTGGTCATATGACACCAAGACCTATCAACGGCCATTTTCTCTTGAAAACCCCACAAAATGTTTGTAAAGAAATCCAGGGAAATCGATTTTTAAGCTTTTGATGGGTATCCATGTTAACCTCCCCAACAGGGGTTAACGCTTGGCTTTTTGAATACCTTTATTACTTACAAAAATGGTCCTCTGTGAATTCCACTTCAAACAAAGGAGATTATGTTTATCTCTCATGTATACATTAGGTGCTGTGCGTGTCTGAAAACAGTCCCATGTTAACAACATTACGATGCTTGGCAATTTGTAGATGGTTAATGTCACATAAACACCTACGAATAGTCAATTTGTCTTGAAACCCTACAAGTTACCGTTAGGGAAATTCACAGAAAATGGGAATTTAAAGCTTTCAAGGGATATCTCTCTTTAGCCTGCCCAAAATGGGTTAAGACGTCGACTTTTGAATACCCTTACTACTTACAAAAATGTTTCCATATAAATTGTACGCGCGATAAAAGAAGGAACTTTTCTTTGTGGTGTACCCTTTGGGTGCTGTTGGTGTGCAAAAACAGCCCATTTTATCGCAATTTTGACCTTCAGCAGCCCGGGGAGGGTTAACTAATGCTGACCGGAATATTTTGTTCATGCGACTTGTAATGTCACACCAAGACCTGCAAATAGCCGATTTTTCTTGAAAACCTACAAGATGTTGTTAGAGAAATCCACAGAAAACGGGGATTTTAAGATTTTAATGGTTATCTCTCTTTAACCAGCCCCCAATGGGTTAAGACGTCAAATTTTGAATACCCTTACCACTTTCAAAAATATTTTCCGATCAATTTTGCGTCCGATAAATGAAGGCCCCTTTCTCTGTGGTATATCGTTTGGGTGCTGTTGGTGTCTAAAAACAGCCCATTTTATCACAATTTTTACGTTTAGCAGCTCGGGGAGGGTTAACTAATGCTGACCGGAATATTTTATCCATGCAACTTGTAATGTCACAACAAGACCTGAGAGTGACCAATTTTTCTTGAAAATCTACAAGACTCGTTTAGAGAAATCCACAGAAAACATGAAGTTTTGAGCTTTTTTTGGGTATTGCTGTTTAACCAGCCCAAAACGGGTTAACACTTGGTTTTCTGAACACCCTTATTACTTACAAAAATGATCTTCGGTGAATTCCACTTCCAATAAAGGAAGTTATGTTTACCACTCGGGTATCGTTTGGGTGTTGTGGGGGTCTGAAACCGGCTGATTTCATCAAAATTTCGATGTTTGGCAGCCTGTGGAGGGTTACCATATGCATCGCCTGATATGTCATGTGTATCAAAGGTCGTGGCACAGACAGGTCTATCAATGATGAAAGTTTAAAAAAAATCTACAAGACGTGTTTCGAGAAAGTGCCGATAAACCCCAATTTTGACAGTTTTTTTCCAATTGTGACGAAATAAGGGTTAAATCGAAAATTCCGCTTCGGTACATTTTTAGATTTTGTGCCCCTCTATGCGTGTGCAAAATTTTGTGAAAATCGGTCCGAAAATGGCTTCGGAATCGTGCGGACAAAATGTGTGGAAAAAAAAAAAAAAAAACCCCAAAAAAAAAAAAAAAAAAATAATAATAATCCGTAGAAAAACAATAGTCTTTTCCAGAGGGTAAAGCCTAACCCCCCCCCCCCCCCCCCCCAAAAAAAAAAAAAAAATAATAATCCGTAGAAAAAACAATAGTCTTTTCCTGAGGGAAAAGCCTAAAAAAAATAATAATCCGTAGAAAAACAATAGTCTTTTCCAGAGGGAAAAGCCTAACTAGACTTTATGATTCTGGAGAATCATGGCTTTTCCCGATTAGATTCCATGATTTTTCTTGACCCCACAGCGTCTGATGAATTGTTTTTAACTGCCTCACTAAAGTTCCTTCATTGATGTTATGAGAAAGGTGAGTATAGTAGTCTCAAATGACTCGGTTTGGGTTTGATAAAAAAATGTTTAGGTAAAACCCATCATTAATGGTAGAATGGGTTAATATCAATATCAATGTTTCCCTATCAGTTTTGCGTCCGGTAAAAGAAGTTACGTTTCTCTGTGGCATTTCCATTTGATGTTCTTGGTGTCCAAAAACAGACTATTTCCTCAATCTTTTTTACATTTAGCAGCCCATGAAGGGTTAACAAATGCCTACCAGAATAATTGATCCATGCAACTGGTCATATGACACCAAGACCTATCAACGGCCATTTTCTCTTGAAAACCCGACAAAATGTTTGTAAAGAAATCCAGGGAAAACGATTTTTTAAGCTTTTGATGAGTATCCCTGTTAACCTCCCCAACAGGGGTTAATGCTTGGCTTTTTGAATACCCTTATTACTTACAAAAATGGTCCTCTGTGAATTCCACTTCAAACAAAGGAGATTATGTTTATCTCTCATGTATACATTAGGTGATGTGCGTGTCTGAAAACAGTTCCATGTTAACAACATTACGATGCTTAATTGGCAGCTTGTAGATGGTTAAAAAACGCTCACCGGAGTATTTTGTCCATGCAACTTGTAATGTCACATAAACACCTACGAATAGTCAATTTGTCTTGAATTTTCTGTGAATTTCCCTAAGTTACCGTTTCCATATAAATTGTACGCGCGATAAAAGAAGGCACTTTTGTTTGTGGTGTACCCTTTGGGTGCTGTTGGTGTGCAAAAACAGCCCATTTTATCGCAATTTTGACTTTCAGCAGTCCGGGGAGGGTTAACTAATGCTGACCGGAATATTTTGTTCATGCGACTTGTAATGTCACACCAAGACCTGCAAATAGCCGATTTTTCTTGAAAACCTACAAGATGTTGTTAGAGAAATCCACAGAAAATGGGTATTTTAAGATTTTAATGGGTATCTCTCTTTAACCAGCCCAAAATGGGTTAAGACGTCAAATTATGAATACCCTTACCACTTTCAAAAATATTTTCCGATCAATTTTGCGTCCGATAAATGAAGGCCCCTTTCTCTGTGGTATATCATTTGGGTGCTGTTGGTGTCTAAAAACAGCCCATTTTATCACAATTTTTACGTTTAGCAGCTCGGGGAGGGTTAACTAATGCTGACCGGAATATTTTATCCATGCAACTTGTAATGTCACACCAAGACCTGAGAGTGACCAATTTTTCTTGAAAATCTACAAGACTCGTTTAGAGAAATCCACGGAAAACATGCAGTTTTGAGCTTTTTGGGGGTATTGCTGTTTAACCAGCTCAAAACGGGTTAACACTTGGTTTTCTGAACACCCTTATTACTTACAAAAATGATCCTCGGTAATTCCACTTCCAATAAAGGAAGTTATGTTTACCTCTCGGGTATCGTTTGGGTGTTGTGGGGGTCTGAAACCGGCCCATTTCATCAAAATTTCGATGTTTGGCAGCCTGTGGAGGGTTACCATATGCATCGCCTAATATGTCGTGTGTATCAAAGGTTGTGTCATAGGCAGGTCTAGTAATGATGGATGTTTAAAAAAAACCCTAAAGACGTGTTTCGAGAAAGTGCCGGTAAACCCCAATTTAGGCAGTTTTTTGCCAATTCTTGCGAAATAAGGGTTAAATCCAAAATTCCGCTTTGGTACATTTTTAGATTTTTTGCCACTCTATGCGTGTGCCAAATTGTGTGAAAATCGGTTCGAAAATGGCTTCTGAATCGTACGGACAAAAATGTGTGGAAAAAAACAAAAAACAAAAAAAAAAAACAACTAGACTTTATGATTCTGGAGAATCATGGCTTTTCCCGATGAGATTCTATGATTTTTCATGACACCACAGTGTCTGATGAATTGTTTTTAACTGTCTCACTTAAGTTCCTTCATTGATGTTATGAGAAAGGTCAGTATAGTAATCTCAGGTGACTCAGTTTCATAAACAAATTGTTTAGGTAAAAACCATCATTAACAGTGGAGTGGTTAATGTCAGTATCGTCGTCCAACACGTCAATGACGATGAAAGGAGTTATGTTTGTTTGACACATACCCACTGAGTGCTATGGCTATTTGAAAATGGTCCATTTTATCTCAAATGTATCCAAAATATTGATGACTGGCAGCTTGTAGAGGGTTAACAAGTGCTAACAGGAATATTAATTAATGCAACTTGTAATGTCACACCAAGAACTGCGAATGGCCATTTTTTCTTTAAAATCTACAAAATGTTTTCAGAGAAATCCAGGGAGAACATGAATTTTAAGGTTTCATGGGTATCATTGTTTATCCAGCCCAAAATGGGTTAAGTGTTGTTTTTGGAATACTCTTATTACTTCCAAAAATAATTCGCTGTGAATTCTACTTCCACTTATTTTGATCTCTTCTCTCAACTTTGGGTGCTGTGGGTACGCAAACACAGCCCATTTTGTCAACATTTTGATGTTTGAGAACCTGCACAGGGTTAACAAATGCTTACTGGAATATTTTGTACATGCAACTTGTAATGTCACTCTAAGATCTGAGAATGGCCATGTTTTCTTGAAAATCTACGAGATGTTTTTAGAGAAATCCTCGGATAACATGAATTTTTAACCTTTTGAGGGGTTTCGCTCTTTAACCAGCCCGAAACAGGTTAATGCTTGGTTTTGTGAATATCTTCCTTACTTACAAAAATGATCGTCGGTGAATTCCACTTCCAATGAAAGAGATTATGTTTATCTCGCCGGTACACATTTGGTGTTATGGTTGCCCAAGAACAGCCCATTTTCTCCAAATGTCTATGCTTGGCAGCCTCTGGAGGGTTAACAAACACTTACCGAAATATTTTGTCCATGCAATTTGTAATGTCACTCCAAGACCTGTGAATGGTCAATTTTTCTTGAAATTTTTCTTTGAGAAATCCACAGAAAACTGGAATTTTAAGCTTTTAAGGGGTATATCTCCTTCACTAGTCAAAATGGGTTAAAACCTCGATTTTTGTATACACTTACTACTTACAAAAATGTTCCCCTGTCAGTTTTGCATCTGGTAAAAGAAGTTACGTTCCTCTGTTGTATTCCCATTTGATGTTGTTGTTCAAAAACAGACTATTCTTTTCAAAATTTTGACATTTAGCAGCCCATGGAGGGTTAACAAATGCTTACCGGAATAATATATCCAATCACCTGGTAATGTGACACCATGACCTATCAATGAACATTTTCTCTTGAAAACCCTACCAGATGTTTGTAAAGAAATCCAGGGAAAACTTAAATTTTTAAGCTTTTGATGGGTATCACTATTAACAACCACAAAATGGGTTAACACTTGGTTTTTTGCATACCCTTATTACTTACAAAAATGGGCTTCGGTGAATTCCACTTCCAACAAAGCAGATTATGTTTATTTCTCAGGTACACGTTGGGTGATGTGCGTGCCTGAAAACAGCCCATTTCAACAAAATTACGATGCTTGGCAGCCTCTAGAGGGTTAATAAACGCTCACCGGAATAATTTGTCCATGCAACTTGTAATATCACACAAAGACCTGCGTGTAGTCAATTTTTCTTGAAAACCTACAGGATGTTTTTAGAGAAATCCACAGAAAATGGGAATTTTAAGATTTTAAGGGGGTCTCTCTGTTTAGCCTGTCCAAAATGGGTTAAGACTTCGACTTCTGAATACCCTTACTACTTACAAAAATGTTTGCGTATAGATTGTGCGCTCGATAAAGGAAGGCACGTTTCTTTGTGGCGTACCCATTGGGAGCTGTTGGCGTCCAAAAACAGCCCATTTTATCACAATTTTGACTTTTAGCAGCCCGTGGAGGGTTAACAAATGCTCACCGCAGTATTTTGTCCATGCAACTTCTATTGTCACACGAAGGCCTGGGAATGACAAATTTTTCTTGAAAATCTACAAGACTCGTTTAGAGAAATCCACGGAAAACACAGATTTTTGAGCTTTATGGGGGTATTGCTGTTTAACCAGCCCAAAGCGGGTTAACGCTTGGTTTTTTGAACACTCTTATTACTGTCAAAAATGATCCTCGGTGAATTCCACTCCCAATAAAGGAAGTTATGTTTATCTCTCATGTATTGTTTGGGTGCGGTGGGGGCCTGAAACCGGCCCATTTCATCAAAATTTCGATGTTTGGCAGCCTGTGGAGGGTTACCATATGCATCGCCTGATATGTCGTGTGCATCAAAGGGCGTGTCACAGACAGGTCTAGCAAATACGAATGTATAAAAAAATCTACAAGACGTTGTTTCGAGAAAGTGCCGATAAACTCCAATTTTGGCAGTTTTTTGCCAATTCTGACGAAATAAGGGTTAAATCGAAAATTCCGCTTCGGTACATTTTTAGATTTTGTGCCCCTCTGTGCGTGTGCAAAATTTCGTGAAAATCGGTTCGAAAATGGCTTCTGAATCGTACGGACAAAATGTGTGGAAAAAAAAAAAAAAAAAAAAAAAAAAAAACCCAAAAAACTAGACTTTATGATTCTGGAGAATCATGGCTTTTCCCGATTAGATTCCATGATTTTTCTTGACTCCACAGTGCCTGATGAATTGTTTTTAACTGTCTCACTAAAGTTCCTTCATTGATGTTATGAGAAAGGTGAGTATGGTAGTCTCAAATGACTCGGTTTGGGTTTGATAAAAAAATGTTTAGGTAAAACCCATCATTAATGGTAGAATGGGTTAATATCAATATCAATGTTTCCCTATCAGTTTTGCGTCCCGTAAAAGAAGTTACGTTTCTCTGTGGCATTTCCATTTGATGTTGTTGGTGTCCAAAAACAGACTATTTCCTCAATTTTTTTTATATTTAGCAGCCCATGAAGGGTTAACAAATGCCTACCAGAATAATTGATCCATGCAACTGGTCATATGACACCAAGACCTATCAACAGCCATTTTCTCTTGAAAACCCCGCAAAATGTTTGTAAAGAAATCCAGGGAAAACGATTTTTTAAGCTTTTGATGGGTATCCCTGTTAACCTCCGCAACAGGGGCTGACGCTTGACTTTTTAAATACCTTTATTACTTACAAAAATGGTCCTCTGTGAATTCCATTTCAAACAAAGGAGATTATGTTTATCTCTCATGTATACATTAGGTGTTATGCATGTCTGAAAACAGTCCCATGTTAACAACATTACGATGCTTGGCAGCTTGTAGATGGTTAAAAAAACGCTCACCGGAGTATTTTGTCTATGCAACTTATAATATCACATAAAGACCTACGAATAGTCAATTTGTCTTGAAACCCTACAAGTTACCGTTAGGGAAATTCACAGAAAATGGGAATTTAAAGCTTTCAAGGGATATCTCTCTTTAGCCTGCCCAAAATGGGTTAAGACGTCGACTTTTGAATACCCTTACTAATTACAAAAATGTTTCCGTATAAATTGTATGCACGATAAAAGAAGGCATAGGAAAGAAGGAAATGGGTTAAGACCTCGATTTTTGAATACATTTACTACTTACAAAAATGTTTCCCTGTCAGTTTTGCACCCGGTAAAAGAAGTTACGTTTCTCTGTTGTATTCCCATTTGATGTTGTTGTTGTTCAAAAACAGACTATTTTTTCAAAATTTTGACATTTAGCAGGCTTAAGGAGGGTTAACAAATGCTTACCAGAATAATTTATCCAATCAAATGGTAATGTGACACCATGACCTATCAATGGCCATTTTCTCTCGAAAACCCTACCAGATGTTGTTTGTAAAGAAATCCAGGGAAAACATAAATTTTTAAGCCTTTGATGGGTATCACTATTAGCAACCACAAAATGGGTTAACGCTTGGTTTTTTGAATACCCTTATTACTTACAAAAATGGTCTTTGGTGAATTCCACTTCCAACAAAGGAGATTATGTTTATTTCTCAGGTACACGTTGGGTGATGTGCATGCCTGAAAACAGCCCATTTCAACAAAATTACGATGCTTGGCAGCCTCTAGAGGGTTAATAAACGCTCACCGGAATATTTTGTCCATGCAACTTGTTATATCACACAATGACCTGCGAGTAGTCAATTTTTCTTGAAAACCTACAGGATGTTTTTAGAGAAATCCACAAAAAATGGGAATTTTAAGATTTTAAAGGGTCTCTCTGTTTAGCCTGTCCAAAATGGGTTAAGACTTCGACTTTTGAATACCCTTACTACTTACAAAAATGTTTGCGTATAGATTGTGCGCTCGATAAAAGAAGGCACGTTTCTTTGAGGCGTACACATTGGGTGCTGTTGGCGTCCAAAAACAGCCCATTTTATCACAATTTTGACTTTTAGCAGCCCGTGTAGGGTTAACAAATGCTCACCGCAGTATTTTGTCCATGCAACTTCTATTGTCACACCAAGGCCTGGGAGTGACAAATTTTTCTTGAAAATCTACAAGACTCGTTTAGAGAAATCCACGGAAAATACAAATTTTTGAGCTTTATGGGGGTATTGCTGTTTAACCAGCCCAAAATGGGTTAACGCTTGGTTTTTTGAACTTGAAACTGGCCTATTTCATCAAAATTTCGATGTTTGGCAGCCTGTGGAGGGTTACCATATGCATCTCCTGATATGTCGTGTGTACCAAAGGGCGTGTCACAGACAGGTCTAGGAATGACGAATGTATAAAAAAAAATCTACAAGACGTGTTTCGAGAAAGTGCCGATAAACCCCAATTTTGGCAGTTTTTTGCCAATTCTGAGGAAATAAGGGTTAAATCGAAAATTCCGCTTGGGTACATTTTTAGATTTTGTGCCCCTCTATGCGTGCGCAAAATTTCGTGAAAATCGGTTCGAAAATGGCTCCTGAATCGTACGGACAAAAATGTGTGGAAAAAAAAAAAATAAAATAATAATAATCCGTAGAAAAACAATAGTCTTTTCAAAAGCCTAACTAGACTTTATGATTCTGGAGAATCATGGCTTTTCCCGATGAGATTCCTTGATTTTTCATGCCCCCACAGTGTCTGATGAATTGTTTTTAACTGTCTCACTGAAGTTCTTTCATTGATGTTATGAGAAAGGTGGTTATAGTAGTCTCAAATGACACAGTTTTATAAAAAAAATTGTTTAGGTAAAAACCAGCATTAATGGTAGAGTGGGTTAATATCAATATGGTCGTCCCACAAGTTAATGACCGACAAAAGGAGTTATGTTTGTTTGACACGTACCCTTTGAGTGCTCTGTCTATTTGAAAATTGTCCATTTTATCTCAAATGTATCCAAAATATTGATGTCTGGCAGATGGTAGAGGGTTAACATGTGCAACAGGCATATGTATTCATGCAAACTTGCAATTTCAAACCAAAAAGTGCGAATGGCCATTTTTACTTAAAATCTATAACATGTTTTCCAGAGAAATCCGATGCGCATGTGCTCTTTTCGAATTCGACGTGACGAAATGCGAAATTCGTATCGCTCTTCGTGGAAAGTGATGCCGCAACTATCCATGAACAACGGGTGAAAATTTCATGGAAATCTGCCTAGAAGTGGTTGGGATACAGCGTTTTGAAGAGAGGAGGTAACTGTTTGAATTTGGTCCTTCCTTTTCAAGCCAGTTCGAAAAAAGACGTCGTGAATGGGCGCAGACTCCTTAAGAGCCTCCCCCCCCCCCCCACCCCTCTCTCTCTCTCTGTAAATGGAAGTTGCTTCTTTAAGACCGCCATCCAGGGATCCCAACACAACCTTTAAACCTAAGAGAATCGTCAGAAGTTTAAAGTGAAAAGAAATTGGCGGTGATTGGGTTTCTGGCAGGCAGGAAAAGATTGACGAAGATTTGCATATTGGACATTAAAATAGCACTTCTGACATACACGAACCGTGTCCAGACCGCTGGAGGCAGCGACTTGAAATTTTCAGAACTTGTTCTACGAACCATGGCCGACATTTTGGGATCTGTTTGGAGCGTCCGAGCCGCCTGGAAAACACCAAGCATCGCTTGGAATGAGAGAGTACTATTCGTCCCGACTTTATCAGTTCAGAATGGACATGGGCAGTGTTGTAGACGACTGTGGAGCTGCCATTGAGCATAAAGTCCCAGGTTTCGGTGCCTCATTGCCTAAGCGGCTCCATTGTATGATTTTTTGTCTCAATATCGTCCTTACTACTTGTAGTTTATACCGTTGCCGTACGTTAATGTAGCCTCTTGCCATTTTCGAGACTTTCAACCCAGAACGCCGCCAAAGTGAGGAAGTGCGGGGGGTGGGGTGGGGGCTGTAGCGGCGAGGGGGGGGGGGGGTATCCTGACACTATCTTTAAACCTTAGATAATCGGAATAAGTTGCAGTGAAAAGAAATCGACGGTGAGTAGGTGTTTTGGCGGGAAACGATTAACGAAAATTTGCCAGTTTGACATTAAAATTGCACTTCTCACAAACACGAACCGTGTCCAGACCGCCGAAGGCAGCGACTTCTAATTTTCAGAACTTGTTCTACGCACACTGGCCTACATTTTGGCATCTGTTGCAAGTGTCGAGATCGCGTGGAGAACACCACGCATCGCGTGGAAAGTGAGAGTACTATTCGTCCCGACTCTATCAGTTTGGAATGGAATTGGGCACTATTGTAGACTACTGTAGAGCAGCGATTGAGCATAAAATCGGAGTTGTTTGTGCCAAATTACCTAACCGGCTCCAAGGTATGATCTTTCGTCTGTACATCGCCCAGATCGTCTGAAGTTTATACCGTTACCATATGTTGAAGTAGCCTTTTGTCATTTTCGCCACTTTCGACCCAGATTTGAGGGTACCTTCCTTCAGCGAAATCTAGCCATGCTCACAACCACGCCCTCTCACCGTCGGCCCGGGTGCTTCTAAAAATAGAAAGGTCAATGGGGAGGGGACCGTTAGCAAACAAACGGGGGCAGGTGTAGTTGGTGAAAAACAGCAGGGGGGGGGGGGGGGGGGGGCACGTGTCCTTGGTAAAAGAAAAAATAGGGGGCATGTGTCCTAGCTAAAAAAAAAACAGCAGGAAGGGGGGGGGGGGGGGGTGCAGATGTCCCCGCTAACTAATTTTAATAACAGGCAGGTGTTCATGGGGCAGGCCCACTGCTCAGTGTTCCAAATTTTCTATGGTACTTGGCCTTGACGGAAACAACACTTCAACAAGAAACAACGGGAAACCTATTTGCAGTAAAGCTGCAAATATAAACATGATTTTAGGACCATTCCATGGACAGTTTAAAGCCTACTGCGATATCAGCGTTTATTACTCTCGTCCTTTCACTGCATCACTGCATTATTTCACACGAGTCGAGTTCTGACGTCATACAAGTTTGACGGACATGCTTTCAATATTGTTATTGACAACAACATATTTATAATTTCTTGATTACTGATCGGAATTTTGAAAACGACACATGCAATCGCGAAAGAGTTTTCTGAAAAACACGATTCTGCAAAAGGTTTTAGTGAAATTTGATTATTTTTTTTTTTATTTTCAATTTCGACGGCTCTTGTCGAAAAGGTGTTAATCACTGATCGTCCCAAACGAGATCAAAGACTGACGCTGTATATTAATAACACACAGAGAATCTTCTAAGAATATACACGCGCAATCCTAAAATGAAATAAATCAAGTCTTTTTTCAGGTTTTACGAGAGAAATATGTCCAATTGTATCATTGAATCATGTTTAGGTATATGTGGGCGAGACATTTTCTATACGGGCAAAATACAGACTAAATAAAATATTTGCCATTATTTTCCGCAGACGTATTTTTGTCTTTGCTTCTTGGGGAAATCCATGCTGCTAAATACAACGAAGGAGTGTTATCTAATGAGGTCAGAACCGTCAGGTGGTCGGGTCCGACACCGCACCTCGAAGTAGATTTAGTGCGGGTGTCGATTTTACAAGTAATGTAGGCAGCGTATACGGCATGGGCTGTCTGTCTTTAATCCTATAAACAGGGTTAAGGCTTGGTCTTTTGAATACCCTTATTTATTTATTTATTTATTTTTTTATTGGTGTTTAAGGTCACATACTTATGCACAATGGCTAATCGTGACCGTGACAGTTTTATAGGTGGAGGAAGCCTGAGTACACGGAGAGAACCACCAAGCAACGACGAGCAACTGTCAGCTCCTCAACATTCTAACTCTGTTCAAGCTCCGCTCAAGCAGGGTTACAGAGGGTGAAGACATATGTACCATCGACGTGCAGTATGCCTTAGTACACGGCGTCATCGTGCCCCCATGTCGGCGACCGGGTTAAAGTGCCTTGCCGAAGGACACAACGTGAGTCGTCCCGGACGGGGATCGGTCTCGGGACCTCTAGCATAGAAGTACAACAGTCTACCACTGAGCCACCACGCTCCCTTGAATACCCTTAACACTATCATACATTATCCCTCATGAATTCTGAGTCTGATAAAAGAGGTTATGTTTACCTATTACATACCCATTTGCTGCCCGAAAGCAGCCGATTTTATCAAAATTTTGATGTTTAGCAGCCTGTAGCGGGATTAACAAACGACTAGCGGAATATTCTATCTATGCAATTTGTAAGACCTGCCAATGTCCAATTGTTCTTGAAAATCGCCAACAAGCAGTTAGCGAAATCCACAGAAAATGTAAATTTTAAGCTTTTAAGGGGTATCTCTCCTTATCCAGTCTAAAATAGGTTAAGTTTCATTCTTTTAAATACCCTTACTACTTACAAAACTGATCCTCTGTGAATTCTACGCGCAATAAAAGAAGTTACATTTCTCTGTTACATATCCATTGGGTGCTCTTGGTGTCTGCAAACAAACCATTTTATCAACATTTTGATGTTTAGCAGCTCGTGGAGAGTTAACGAGTGCTCAACGGAATATTTTGTCCATGTAACTTGTAATGTCACATGAAGACCCGTGAATGGCCATTTTTTCTTGAAATCTACAAGATGTTTTTAAAGAAATCCAGGGAAAACATGAAATTTTAGGTCTTTGATGGGTACCGCTGTTTAACCAGCCCAAAACGGATTAAGACCAGCCCTAAATGGGTTAATGCCTGGTCTGATGAATTCCACTTCCAAAGAAGGAGGTTATGGTTATCTCGCAGGTACACATTGCGTGCAATGGGTGCCCAAGAACAGTCCATTTTCTCAAAATTTCTATGCTTTAGTATAAACAGTATTTATTTCCAGAAAACAAACATACAAGGTTACAAAAATTAGTACATAAATAAATGGAAATGGATTCAGCAGAAAGCTAAGGCTTATATATAGCTGTCTCCATGGTTGGTATATTACAATAATCATTACATTTGGCAGTGCATGGGTATTGTGTTTTGTATTGAGCAAACGATTGAACTGATGTTTAGGTAAAATAATTATAAGAAAATTTTATAAGCAAAAAAGAAATATATAATAAAGGGAATAACAGGGATGAGGGGGCAGAAGAACTAACGGGTTTCAGTGGTGACCAGCGCAGAGGTGACGGCGTGGTGTACCTTTGATTCTGGATGCAAAGGAGAAATTATTTAGTCAAAGCGTTTCGTTAAAAGAATAAATTCATGAACTTTTTCGAAGATGGATTTGTTAACTTCTGCACTATAGTGCTCACAGCCATATAGTAAGATGTCAGTGGTGATAGGATATTCAATTGTCCCTAATGTTCCGATTCGCATCGGTGTATATCTGTCGCAATAGAGTAGGTAATGATCAGCTGTTTCACGTGATCCACAGCTACATAAGTTAGACTCGGAAACAAAGTTATTGAAGAGGTCGTCATTCAGACTACTGCAGCGTAATCGAAGACGGCAGTGTAGTATTTGACCTCGACGCGACTTGTGGCCATAGTAGTAGGACGGCACGCTTCTTTTATCCTTATTTAGAAATGACAGGAAATTGGGAAGCGAATGGTTTTGACGGATCTCAAGGGGTGAATCATTCCACAGTCGAGTTGTAGACGGAAGGAAGGATGTATGATGAGACTGCGTTCGGCAGAGAGGAGTTCTCAAATTGCTGTGTCGGAGATTATAATTTTCCGTACCTGTAGTTAAGGGAGGTATCATATTTGACGCATAAGCGGGCACAAGGCCGTGCGCCATTTTGAAATATTGTATAAGCTTGTGTTTCATTCTCCTAGTTTCAAGTTTCTCCCATCCCGTTTCAGTGTAAAGTTGATTTCTGCTTGTACTTTTTGTACCCCCTGTTACTAGTCGTGCCGCTTCGATTTGAATTTTTTCTAACTCTTCAGCTTCTGTTGCTGTGCAGTTGTCCCAGATCGTGTCTGCATATTCTAATACGGGGCGTATGAACGCATAGTATATGGTTTCGAGTGTTTTTCTATCAAGTCGATATTTGAATCGTCTAAGAATGTTCACGCGGTTCCACGTTTTGGCTTTAGTTTCAGATAAATGGGAAGACCAAGTTCCTTTGTTGTTGAATGTTAAACCTAGGTGTTTATGTTGGGAAACTTCTTTGATGTCAATCGAAAACATTTTTAAAGGTGGGTGGCATATCTCGTTTGTTTTACGGGAGATTAATAGTGTCTCGGTTTTTTGGGGATTAAAATTAACTAGCCATCTATCAGCCCAGGTCTCTAGTTGTTTTATATCATTTCCAAGGATTTCGGCAGTAGTTGATGGGTTGTTTACAATCAGGTATAGTGAGGTGTCGTCTGCAAACAATCGTATATTGCTTGTAATGTTATCGACAATGTCGTTGATGTAGATCAGGAAAGGTAGGGGGCCTAAAATTGATCCCTGTGGTACTCCAGCCTTGATCGGTTTCCATGAGGATGATACCGAGTTGAGTACAACACGTTGCTGTCTTTCACTTAGGTAGGATTCAAACCACTTTAAGAGAGTTCTCTCTATACCAATCGTTTGTAGTTTATATAAAAGGCCTTTATGCCAGACCTTATCGAAGGCTTTACTCACGTCACAGAACACGACCCTTATTTCCTTACCTTCGTCAAGCGCTGCACTGAACAGGTTGTAGATGTCAGTGAGTTGTAGGACTGTCGAGTCAGAGGGAAGAAAGCCAGATTGTAAGGGGGTAAGAAGCATGTTGTTTTTCAAGAAAAGTAGCACTTTTTCAAACACACACTTTTCAAAAACTTTACCTAGGCAGCTGAGTAGCGTAATTGGTCTGTAGTTTTGTATCTTATAACTCTCCCCTTGCTTAAAAACAGGCGTTACATTACCTCGTTTCCATTGGTGGGGAAAGATAGAGCTTTTTAACATTATATTAAAAAAATTGCTCAAGGGAGTAGATAGACTGGGTGAGCACTTTTTCAACAAGTGTGGACTTACCTTATCAGGGCCACAAGCCTTTGATATGTTAATTGAGTTTAGGGCTTTCCTCACATCTTCAGGGGTTACTACAATATTGTTGAGTTTTACACGGTCCGGGTTGTTTACGGGTTCTGGAAGGTCGTGATTAAGGTCATTAATAGATGATATACTACAGAAGTAATTATTGAATGCTTCCACCTTTTCTAAGTCAGAAACAATCATTCTGTTGCCTACCTCTAGCATTGTAATGGGTGTGTGCTTAGTGGAATTTAGGAGACTAAAGGTTTTCCACCACTTAGCATCCCGAGTTTTTGTGGATTTCAGTTCGCTATCAATTTTAGAAAAAAAGTGACTCTTTGCTTTGCGGATTTCTGATACTGTTTCGTTTCGTTTATTACGGTAATTATCCCATGACTGGGGAGTATTATATTTTTTGGCGCTTCGATAGAGGCGTTTTCTTTGACGAATACGTTTCCTGATGTTATTGTATAGCCATGGGGGCTGATGGGGTCTGCATGTGATAATTTTGTTCGGTATATACTTTGCAGCTAACGAGAGTAGTTTGTCTGTCAGGTGGTCAACGATAGTAAGCTCTCCAGTATTAAATACCTCATTTTCCCAGTCAGTATCAGCAAGTTCATTGTTAAGGCCATCATAATCTCCCCTTTCGTATTGCCAGACCTGGCGTTTGTATGTCTTACGCTGTGTGTTATGTTTGGGGATTTGTAAGGTTAAGTTTATTGGGCAGTGGTATCGTATCAATTCTGAGTAGAAGGGGTCCATAACGTCAGCGTGGGAGACACAGGGAAGAATTTGATCATTCACTATAAATAAATCAATAAGAGAGTTAGACGTCTCCGTAAAGTGCGTCGGTTCCCTAATAATTTGGGTCAGGTTGTATTCTGCGAGTAAGTGTTGAAGTGGTCCTTCGTGTAACCTCAGTTGATTATCATTAAAATCTCCAGTTATTATTAATTTTGGAATACCAATGTCCAGTGCTTTTTCGAAAGAGGTAGAAATAAGGTTCCATGTTTCAATGGGGGAGTTTGGAGGTCGATAAATAGCCCCAAATAAAATTATCCCCTGCTCAGTAAAGAGCTGAACCTACAGGCTCTCGACAGTGGGAACTTGTAGATCCTCTCTGGATTTGAATGGGATATTATTTTTTACATAAATGGCTACGCCACCGCCTTTAGATTTGCGATCGTTTCTTAGAGGAGGGTGGAAGTTTGGTAATTTTATGTCGTCATTGTCGTCATTCTGCTCAAGCCAGGTCTCTGTAAAAGCGCAGACATCATGGTTCAGTACTTCGTAGCTGAGGATATCTGTTTTGGGCTTTAAACTTTGAATATTGAGATGTAAGAATGAGAGGCCCCCTGGGTCGCTGAATGAAGTGGAAACATCAGATGTGTCCAGTATAAATGGTGTTAGTGTATTGGTTGGACCTGGATTTGTTTCAATATCTCCCGATATAACGTGTAAGAGAAGCAGCCAGGTGGGCTTACCAATACATACAAGGCACAATACAGTTAGCAAACAAGTTGCATAAATTATTTTGTGTATTTGAGTACCATTTCTTGCAGGAGATTTTTCCTTCACTGTGGTATAACCTGAAAACAAGTGTTTGGAAAGTTTCGCGTGTGATATGCCACAGTGTTGATTTGTAACTCGACGCCATTTGACACTCGAATATTCCAATCGGAGCAAGAAAAAAACGATCATTCCAATTTTGAGACCAAGTAAGTTATACCCCATGTATAGTGATATAAGAAAAACAGTGTTAACGTCAAGTTGCTTTTTGCGAGGTACACCACTTTTGGATATACCGGCGAAAAGGCCCACCCGCATTCTATAAGTATTTATATTATCCATTTAGAACAGAATGCTGATTTAAAGGCGGATGGGCCTCTCCGGTCAACAGTCAGCTCCGCTCTGGTCATGGTCAGGTAGATAGAAATATATGCACCTGAAGAGTTGAAACCCATATGTTCAAGGGAGGAAAGGTTAGTATGTACAGAATTGCCTAGTGGGGGGTTAGGAAGGGGGGCAAAATTAATGTAAATAGGCATTGTAAGTTTCCTACCTAAGACTATTACAGTTATCCGAGGAGCAGTATTCTGTCTTAGAGGAGAGACAGGCAGGGTGTAAGAGTGGGTATATTACTACATCGTTGGGAGAGGGATGGAATTACTTTGACCAGTTACTTATCACATGCTGCTACGTTAGTCTAAAATAATTCATGTTTATCAGACAGTGTACAAGGGGGGTCATCTCTTAGTATTGCGTTGTGTATGTGCATTATGGAAGATTGTCATGGTAATCTAGCATAGTAGTACATATTTATCCGACAAGATACCGGAACGGGTTATCTACTCATCGCCTGAGTGGTAGCATGCTCTATGTCCAAGTAGGACATAGAACATTCTAACACTCAGACCACATACTGGTGTAAGTAGAGTAACAAAAATTCTTAACATCAAACACTACACCAGTGTACACAAAGAGAAGAACGGATTACTGTGTAAGAGAGGGATTCGACGGGGAGCTATAGCTTATGGTGTTTGGTTGTAAGGGAGACATCATAGAGCACTGATCTGGGGTTATGGTACGAATTTAACATAATAATACGTGTTAATCATACTGATCACAAGTTGCTATGCTAATCTAGCACTAAAATTCATGTTCATGAAGCAAGGTACAACAGAGGTTATTTGCTGGTGTGTCGTTATGTGTGAGCATTATAAAGCACCGATCATCAGCTAATATGGTAGTCAAACATACCTATTTAACCGATGAGCTGCCATGGCGAGTTATCTACTGGTTTTCAGTTATAGGGGAGACATCATAGGGCACTGATCCCATACTACTGTATCAAATTAACATGTTAATGCGTGGTAATCAAGTGAGATATCAGGAGGGGTCATCTGCCGTTGTTTGGTTGTGTACGAGGCGTTATGGAACAGGGGAGGACTAACGGGTGATGGATAGGTGTTAGGCTGTTGGATGGACTTTTCCTGTCGCGAAAATTCGAAAATTGACAGGAAAATATCTTTGGGTAAAGTTTATCACTCGGAAAAAAAAAAAAAAACAAAAAAAAAAACAAAAAAAAACAAAAAAAAAAAATTTTTACGAAGAGTGGTACACCCCATTATGTGACACAGCCTTGCTACACGCATTTTGATAAGCAACAGTCTTAGTAGAAATGGCAAGGAGGGTCTATAGAGGTGCCACTATTCGTTTGAAATCGTTAGGCCTCGAGCTGTTGATATGGGTACTTTCAGTAATGTGTCCTACTTTGTTGGGGCGAGTCTACACCATAGATATTTGTAAATACGCTCATTGATCGGTTATTTATTATTCCAAAGAAGTTTAGCTATGATAGGTAGATCAGGATCAACTTATGTCTCACTTGCAGGAGGAAGCGATCTGTGTTGGCGTAATTAAGCCAATAAGTTTAATTTGAAGAATTTAGTAAGTTATTATGTGGTACATGATTTTCTGTCAGATGTGAAATTACGCATATTGCTTAAGAATAGGAGTGGTTCTATATACTTACGCCCGGCGGTAGGGTAGATCTGTGTCCTTAGGTCTTAGAATTTCGTTACCGGAGTATATGAAATACAAATTATAAAAAAGAGACGTTTTTCTAAATACATGCAAAGATTATTATTCATTTTGTGCGGGGGGGGGGGGGGGGGGGGAAGGGCATTTGCAAAGCAGGTTATCCAATGAGTGAGCTAGCACAAAGTGGGAAGAGAAAACAGAAACATTCCGATAGATCAGCTGGTAGTTCAATAGTAATGGTTGGACAGGCTCGAATTCCCACTGGCCCCTGGGCCCCTTCTCGTGGGAGGGTGTACAGTAGAGTAGGGAGTTTATGTTTGGTTGAATAAAAATGTATACCAGTTTGAGACATATCACAGGTTCGGTGCAATTCATTTACACGTTATATATGCAACGTGGCTACAGCCTATATGCGTATGGGGCTTTTGTGCCGTTTTTAGTTACACGAGCTTATAGTAGGACGGCTTTAGGTAGTACCAAAAAGTCAACGTTTTATGCTGTTTTATTTTTCATTGGACTTTGGTGACTGTAAGGGCTGACGACTTACATGTCTAACTTTGAAAGCTCGCCGAGCTGCACCCAAAACTTATACAGGGGAAGGGCCTGAAAAGGTGAAAGCCTGGCTCACGGTGTAGTCTGGTTGTGTATTGTTCAAGGCTAAATTTAACCCTTAGTCTGATAGTAAAAAAAAAAAAAAAAAAAAAAAAAACCTCAACTAGCACCAATCGGAGGTCCACGGGTAATAGATCCTGGGTAAATGAGTACTGGAATTTTAATGGAGTCGGGGCACTTATAGTCACTTGTTTTTTTTTTTGTTTTTTTTTTGTTTTTTTTTATAGTCACTTGTTTTTTCCTTGTTTTTTTTTTGTTTTTGTTTTTTTTCTGTAGTTACACTATTTCGTTATAACAGTTTGTCCACTCACATTTGTACAGGTACAACCACTTATGATAGTCCTCACATGCACTCTCTAATTAGCTGAAACTATACAAATATCGAGGAGAAACAGGGCTCATGTTTCGGTTTGGTACAGAGCTAATATGGGGACCTTGGTTTCTGATGTTCAAGACAGGCCATTTTCGGTTACCCAAAACGAGATCTTAGTTCCGTTACAATTCTCCTATCACGGGAATGAGGATCAGGATTTAACACTTAGCCTAATTCCCGTGGCGAAGAAATGAGCTCGGTCGGTTTAAATTAAATGAGGTGGTTGGGGCGCTGTGTGTGGTCTTGGGACTCTAAATTGCAGAACGCAGTTTGGGCTTCTTACAGTATGTTACATGGTGAAATAACGTAAACTAGAACAAAGATTTTATGTGGAGTCTAGCATTGGGCAAATAGCATTGGGCCAGTAGCACTTTCCAAGTAACAGAGGTATTACTTAGTCGTTCATAATGGGCGCAAACTTCATGGACAGATGTCAGGACGAACTCATTATACACGAGCAACTGAAAGAAAACATGTGGTCAGTATAAGGCCGATAAGTAAAATTTGGCTGGCGTTATGGGTATAGTTGTTGAATGTTGTGCATAAAGAACATTTTAGGTACATGATTAATGCACTGGGCGGCCTTGAAGTCTATCCTCCAATTCTACAATTTCGCCGAGTTTTGTCAAACGGTGTACTGAGTCATTCTTAAGTTTCACAAAAATAATACCATCGGCCGTCCAAGTTCCTAGTATTTTAGAATCTCTTAAAAGCATGCGAGCTCTTCCAGCAATTTGAGCACGTAGTTTTGTAAGGTCTTCATTCAGGTAAAGTTTTGAGTTTGGTGGTAGGGCACGGAAGCAGGAAAGCTTCGAGCAGTCAAGATTCTTAAGTTTGGACTTTGTTTTAAATAGTTTATCACGGGTTCTGTAACTATTTAATCTAAAAATAATAGGGCGGTGATTAGCGGAATCCCGTTTCGGACCAAGGCGGTGACTTCTGGAAATGTCATTAAGTTCAAGTGGGACACCTATGGCTTTTGAAACTTCCATGACAATTGTGTCAGTATTTTCTTGTTCGATCTCGGGAACACCTGAAAGTCTGAGATTTGTACGACGGCCGTACTGTTGTAGATCTTCCAACTCACTAGACAATTTAGAAATAGTTATGTCTCTTTCTATAATTGTTTTTTCAAGTTCATTCATTCTTGATTCAATTGCGACAAATCGTTCGTTTACGGCTTTGGTAACTGCTTTATTGATAATGCCCTCCAACACATCTTGGACCGCGGGGTGTCCTAATACTTTTAAGAAGTCAGCTACTGGATCCGGAGCGACTGGAGCAGACGATAGGGCTTTTGGAGTCATTTGAGATGCCATATTAGATTTCGATGCGACACCAGCGCTTTCTGGTTTTGATTTTGTTTGAATGTCAGAGTTTGTGTTATCTTCCATTGAAGACAAGGAACTGACCAAGTCTGGTGAACATTCACTATTTGATTTTGGTTTCACCTTTTTCGTTTTCGGAGTCACTGGGGCAATATCATCTGAACTACGACGACGTTTGCTTGGCTTATTTTTTTTTCTTCCCATTAAAACAAAAAGGGTGTAATTTATCTGATATTTTATTACTGCATGACACACTCAAGCATAAGGAGTTCAGGAATAATACTTGGTGTTGGAACTGCGATACTGATATGAACTCAAGATAGTCTTAAGTATGCTTAGGTATAAGTTCTCTGTAATATAAAAGTGTGAAGTAGAGTAAGGTGTGGACGACAGTCAAAGAAAATCAATCAGAGTCAATCAAAGATTCGATCCAATCAGCTAAGCTCAGGTAGTATTGACATTCATGATTTGTACAGGTAGGGACAGAAGAAATTGCAGGTTACAGTACGATGCTTGTATTAACAACTTTTACCTGGATGTAATTTACCCAAGAATTGTGATATATATTTGACACATAAATTCACATACCTGGGCAAATATCAACTATCAATTTTCTTTCAAGAATACAATTAATAACAGCACTCACTACCCTGAACTATGATTCAACGATATCTTTCTACTAAGCAACAACTCTCCAATGAATAATCCACTGAATAATCCATCTTCAAATAGTTTGCTGTAGTTCCAAACATCCACATACGAATGTCAAATATTTGATATCAAGCACGGCCTCAGATTAGTTCCATTTGGATTATGAATTATGAAAGATAACGGAAGAAAATAACCACTCATAACTAGACGCAAATCATAATTTTCACTCCTTTTCACTCCTCTTTGACAGAGATCCGCAAACGCTACCCAGGCACTGCCGCCATGTTTTTGCAGCCTCTGGAGAGTTAACTAACGCTTACCGGAATATTTTGTCTATGTATTTGTAATGTCACTCCAAGACCTGCAAATGGTCAATTTTTCTTGAATACTTACTAGATTTTTTAGAGAAATCCACAGAAAACTGGAATTTTAAGCTTTTAAGGGGTACATCTTAACCAGGCGAAAATGGGTTAAGACCTCGATTTTTTTAATACCCTTACTACTTACTAAATTTTTCTCTGTCAGTTTTGCATCCGGTAAAAGAAGTTATGTATCTCTGTGGCATTCCCATTTGTTGTTGCTGGTGTCCAAAAACAGACTATTTTTTCAAAATGTTGACATTTAGCAGCCCATGGAGGGTTAACAAACGCTTACTGGAATATTTTATCCCATGCAACCGGTAATGTGACTCCAAGACCTATCAATGGCCATTTTCTGTTGAAAACTTACAAGATGTTTGTAACGAAATCCACGGAAAACATAATTTTTTTTTAGCTTTTGATGGGTATCGCTAATAACAACCCCAAAAGGGGTTAACGCTTGGGTTTTTGAATACCCTTATTACTTACAAAAATGGTCCTCAGTGAATTCCACTTCCAACAAAGGAGATTATGTGTAACTCTCGGACATACATTGCGTGCTGTGTGTGTCCGAAAACAGCCCATTTCAACAAAATTATGATGCTTGGCATTCTGTAGAGGGTTAATGAACGCTCAGCGGAATATTTTGTCCATGCCACTTGTAATGTCACACAAAGACCTGCAAGTAGTCAATTTTTCTTGAAAACCTATGGAATGTATTTAGAGAAATCCACAGAAAATGGGAATTTTTAGATTTTAAGGGGTCTCTCTCTTTAGCCTGCCCAAAATGGGTTAAGACTTCGTTTTTTGAATACCCTTACTACTTACAAAAATGTTTCCCTATAGATTGTGCGCTCGATGAAAGAAATCACTTTTCTTTGTGGCGTACCCGTTGGGTGCCGTTGGCGTCCAAAAACAGTCCAGTTTATCACAATTTTGACTTTTAGCAGCCCGTGTAACAAATGCTCACCGAAGTATTTTGTCCATGTAACTTCTATTGTCACATCAAGGCCTGGGAGTGACAATTTTTTCATGAAAATCTACAAGACTCGTTTAGAGAAATCCACGGAAAACCTGAATTTTTTAGCTTTTTGGGGGTATTGCTGTTTAACCAGCCCAAAACGGGTTAATGCTTGGTTTTTTGAACACCATTATTACTTACAAAAATGATCTCCGGTGAATTCCACTTCAAATAAAGGAAGTTATGTTTATCTCTCTTGTATCATTTGGGTGCTCTGGGGGCCTGAAACCGGCCCATTTCATCAAAATTTCGATGTTTGGCAGCCTGTGGAGGGTTACCATATGCATCGCCTAATATGTCGTGTGTATCAAAGGTCGTGTCATGGGCAGGTCTAGAAATGATGAATGTTTTAAAAAAATCCTAAAGACGTGTTTCGAGAAAGTGCCGATAAACCCCAATTTTGGCAGTTTTTTGCCAATTCTGGCGAAATAAGGGTTAAATCGAAAATTCCGCTTCGGTACATTTTTAGATTTTTTGCCACTCTATGCGTGTGCCAAATTGTGTGAAAATCGGTCCGAAAATGGCTTCTGAATCGTACGGACAAACCCCCCCCCCCCAAAAAAAAAACCCCAACCCCCCCCCCTCCCCCCCCCCCCCAAAAAAAATAATAATCCGTAGAAAAACAATAGTCTTTTCCAGAGGGAAAAGCCTAAAAAAAAAAATAATAATAATAATCCGTAGAAAAACAATAGTCTTTTCCAGAGGGAAAAGCCTAAAAAAAAAAAAATAATAATCCGTAGAAAAACAATAGTCTTTTCCAGAGGGAAAAGCCTAAAACCCTCCCCCAAAAAAAATAATAATCCGTAGAAAAACAATAGTCTTTTCCAGAGGGAAAAGCCTAAAAAAAAAAAAAAAAAAAAAAAAAAATAATAATCCGTAGAAAAACAATAGTCTTTTCCAGAGGGAAAAGCCTAAAAAAAAAAAAAAAAAAAAAAATAATAATCCGTAGAAAAACAATAGTCTTTTCCAGAGGGAAAAGCCATAATAATCCGTAGAAATTCAATAGTCTTTTCCAGAGGGAAAAGCCTGATAAAACACTTTATACTTTTACATATCTTACACCGAGTTGCCCTACATCACTGCAATGCGGAGTTACGAGGTTGGGGAGCTGGCAGCTGCTCGTCGTTGCTCGGTGGCTCCCTTCGGGCACTCCGCTTCCTCCATCGGTAAAACTGTCAGCGACACGATAGGACGTTGGCTGTTAAAGTGTCGTTAAGCCCTAATAAATAAATAAATAAATCTATGTATTAAAGTCTGCGAACCGGTCCAGTACCGGGCCGTGATGTGCGGACCGGTCCAAATCGGTCCAATGACGGCGATCCGGTCCGCGGACCGTACTGCTTTTTTTGCGGTCCGGTGCGCATATCAACACCCCACAGCGTCCCCGCTCACCTTCGACGCGAAACCATTCATCTGCACTCCTAGTCTTTTCCTCGGCATCTATAATACCTGGCAGATTTTGAGTTTTTTCTGCAGTGAATTTTGCATACTGTGCCAACTGTTGTTTTTTAAATTAGCAACTCACCTTATCCTTCACTTGGGCTTGTGCTTGCACAAAACGTTTTCTTCTTTATGTTCTGATAGAAGAGATTGCATGATATATGCACAAAATAAGAGAGTTTCTTGGGTATTTGCCAGCGTGCTTGTGCTTGCACAAAACGTTTTCTTGTAAAATGTTTGCACCCTTAATCACATGTATAAAAGATAAAAAAAAATATCGCCTCTGTCCGCAACAGGCGCGGGAAGATTCGGCCGAGAAGATTCGCCCCCCCCCCCCCCCCAAAAGGCCGAATCTTCTCACTTCGGCACATTTAGAGGGCCGAATCTTCGAACCTCGGAGCATTTATTTCTGTTAAAAATTTGTTGTTTTTTATACTTTTTATTTGAAAATGTATATTGGAGGGGTTTTTTTTATTTCTAAAATGTATTGCTTAAGATATGTTTGTTGAAGCCACTTATATATGATTTTTATGTTCAAACACAAACACACCAATGTTGACGGAATTCGTAGAGTATATCACAGATCAATGGATGGAGAACGGCTGATTCAGCATTCAAGAGTGGTGTGTATACGGAAACAGCGTCTGTATGAATAAACACACAGAGGGTGAGTTACTACAAATATTCAACCAATTCATTAAACTTGTTACAATTACATCCATATTTGTATGGTTTTAATTAAACACATTTTTGTCATTGAATGGCAATAAAATTCTGACTCATTGAAACCTAAAGTTATCTTATTTTTTTAATTAGTTAAATTAATTAGAACAGAACTGTAATCCCTTGATTATTAAGCGAAAGCCACGAACCACTGCCAGATAACTTGAATAAGGACATCAAATACCGGGGCCGAATCTTCCCTAGGCTGAAAATGACAACGTCGAATCGGAATATTCCTGTTCCCACCAATCCTTACAAAATTGTTGAAATGGCTGGCTATCCCCCAACCCAGCCTCAACCCAAACAAACAAAGATACCAACATTCAGTTATCAGACTGTCACAAAAATATGAAACGCCAGTTGCAAAATGCATTGATGATAATAAATGTTAAGTTATGGTGTCATCTACGTCACATCAGGTTCTAGGAGCAACATTTCCCATGACGTCATGCACGATCCAACAGGAAATCAACCATGTTTTTGTTCTCTTCTGGTTATTGTATTTGTTTGATATATCATTGTTTGGAAATGCTTGGATCTCTTACATTTCGAATGTAATGAAGTTCTGTAAATGGCAAACGTAATGCACACATCCAAGGCAAAGACCGACAAACAACGGTAATGAAGAAATAAGGTTCTAAATATAAGGCAGACGTCCAATCTACTGCTTTCGCAACCGTATCGTTGAAGGGTTCTCCTAAAATACCATTACCAGAAGGCAGAACTCCCTAGTCTATAGCCGCACAGAACCGAACCCCTCTCTAAATTACACTTGCGCAATGCTTTACGATGAATTATTATTATTTTCTGTAATAATCCTAACAGGAAACAAGAATAGAAGTAAATTCACCCTCATACTATAGTCAGAGTTGCCTTGCTTTGTCTGGGGTGTTCTGGTATTTAGTGTTTTCCTCATAAACACCAGAACCGCACATATTTCCTCAGAATCGCCCTCTCTATGACATGTGCATGCTGTTTTCGGAGAAAATATTTCATTTCCAGTTTCTTTTGGGATTCAAAAGGAAACTGAAATTAAATTATATTTAGTCACAAATGCGTCCATGTGTCAGCATTTGCTTGGCTGCTCGCATTCACATATGATAAACATTTTGCCTGGTGAGGTGGTCATTCAATAGTGCATCAATTTACCCAATAACACACAGAACTATCCAATAACGCCCAGTAGTAATGCTGTCCCAATAAGATTGAGGGCCTACATAAGTAATGAAATTTTGTTTATTTTAAAAATTCACACGTCTGATATTCCTTCAGTTCAAATTAAATATACATCAAAATCAAGATTGAGATGTATAGAACACGAAACACATGTGTAATCAACTCATAGAGTCGACTGTAGGCACCATTTGTTCCTGGAAGTCTGCTACCGTATTCACACCAAAACTGATAATTTAATAATATTTCACGAAAAAACTCGTGGCCAAATGTGCTTTACATATCCAAGAACAAAGCTAGGGGATCAAAATTCTTCAAAACACGGCGACAGAGCTGCATGGGTATAAATCCCAAAGCCTTTGCTTTTGTTTACGTATGAATATACTTTCGATTTCCGGTTGACGTCATCGGATGGAAAAAGCATGTAAAAACAGCGTCGTATAAAATCAAATAATGAAAAAGATCGCCTTCATGCAGTATACTGAACATTATTAGATAGAGACTGCACAGTTGTCATATTCAACGCAAGGTATCATGATACCTGTTGAAATTTCTGAGAATTACGATTTTGTTTTTCGATGGAAATTTGTGGTATCGAGTGATTTGCGCATGTCTGTTGAGCATGGAAACCATCTTCAATAAAAAATGCAAACAGTGTTGTCCTTTTCCCAAATGCAGTCCTACAGCTGTATTCGAAAGTGTTTTGAATGCCTAGCTTTGTTCTTAGATATATGAAGCACATTTGGCCATAAGTTGTTCTGATGAAATATTATTTTATTATCAGTTCTGGTGCGAATACGGTAGCAGACTTCCAGGAACCAGTGGTGCCTACAGTCGACTCTATGAGTTGATTACATATGTGTGTCGTCTTCTATACATCCCAACCTTCATTTTGATGTATAATTTGTGTATATTTAATTTGAATTTAAGGAATATGAGAGGTGAGAATTTTCAAAATAAACAAAATTTCATTACTTATATAGACCCTTAATAAGTTCAGTTTGGTAATACTGGGTATAGCGAATGCAAGTGAGTTCGGGCCATTGCAAGTTCGGCCCAAGTGAGTTCGGCCCAAAATTGGTGAGGTAGGCCCAAAAAAGTGAGTTTGTCCCAAGTGAGTTCGGACCACCCATAAGTAAGTTCAGACCAACCTATGCCTCAGTCCAAACTTGAACTAAAAGTCTAATATAATTATGGGGAAAGAAAAAAAAAACAACTCAGGGGTTTTATTAATTATTTATTTTGTCGTGTACTCTTATTTGGTACATCTGTACTTGACAAGCCACTGGTTTCTATTTCGAAGTTTGGAACATCCTCTATAGTAATGGTTGATGATGAAGTCTCATTGGAGCAAGTCTCACACTTCCAATTTCAGGGATTTTTCTAGGTGTATTGGGAATGGGTCCAAGGGCCCGTGCAATTGGGAAAAAAACATCTTATAGGACCAAATTGGGAATCCTGTTGATGCTGTAGAGTGGAGAAAAGTGCACATTTCTTCTCTACAGGTACATTAAAAATGAAGAAGTTGGTTTTATTAATTGAAATTATGGTTTTACAGTTCTTTTATCAGCATAATAAGACCAACTTTTGCAGTAAAAATCATAAATGTTATGGCCAAGTTGATACTGGTTACCAATTGGGAATTTAATGTTACAAATTGGGAAAAATCATGCCTAAATCTCATTGGGAATGGGGCCTATATTCGGCCCCTGTCGTCACCTAGAAAAATCCCTGAATTTATACTAGTGTCAGTTTTTACTGCATCACGATAAACTGTCCTCAATATTCCAGTGCCACATGTACGATGTTGCCATCATTCACAGCCAGGACATTGCAATCCTGCCTGGCGAGGTCTGACAGTTGTTTTGCATTTGAGACACTTGTTATCCATGGTGATTTTCCAAGGAAACTGATGATCAAAACCTCAAATAGCATGGGTTTTATATATTTCTATAGCGTGTGTTGTTTTAGTGTAACTTTGATAAATCATATTCACTCGTGATATGTACTGGAGGACGCGCAACATCAGTCAAGTACTACCATTCACAAACAATATTCATCATAGAGTGTGTTGTTTTTGCAAGACTTTGTTCTTTGAAGATCATCAACAGGCATCGTGAATCAATCGAATTAAAAAAAAACAACTCAATTTATAATTTATTAAAGGAAGGGCCGAATTCACTTCAATAGACAATCCCAAATTAGTAATGCCTTATTAACAGTTTCATCTGGGCCGAACTCACTTTTAGTTGGGCCTAACTCACTTTTAGGGGGCCGAACTAACTTGGGCCGAACTCACCAATTTGGTCGAACTCACTTGGGCCGAACTTGCAATGGGCCGAATTCACCTGATACCGGTATAGAGTATATAAATACTGGTACAAGATCAAATTGCAAAGCAAAAATGAGATATAGGGAGCAGAAAAAAGCACTACAATTTAGTACAACCCCCCATGGTATAAGTTATGTAATAGGGGTAGGGTAAGCATTGCTTGGGTGAGGGTAGGGGTCATAATTCGAGATAGTGAGATCCATTGGGCTTGGAGGGTAGGGAGTCTTGCGACTAGTGTGAAGCCTAATAGTGAATAGATTGTGGTCTATATTATTAGGGTAGGTGTGTTTGGTAGAATATGGGCCGACTGGTGTGGGTTAAGGGAATATCTATGGGTTGTGAGAACTTAGTTTTCATTCATTCAGTCAAATAATTTGATATTATTTAAATAGATTGTGTCAACAGCCCTCGGCCATAAATACTGGGCTGTTGATGGGCCGCTAATGTGTCGTACTAGCATACCATAAATGTTCATGACCTTCAACTGCAACGGTAGAACTCTGTATCTGTAAAATGATCACTTTATCAAATGCAGTTTCCTTTGCTAAACTGGAACTTATCACTTTATCTACATTTATTCTATCCGATATATTTATTTCTGCATGTATTTTTGAAAGCTTTAACCTCAAAATAGGTTTCAAATTCACAGTTGAAGTCCGATAAAAATAGGGTTACAATGACCTAAATGTGCGCCTTTTACTTTGTAAAATTTTTAGGGTCAGCATAATTGTTTAGGGTCGGTGGTGGTACCCCAAACAAAGGGATTTTTTTCTTTTGAGGGCACAATTTATATGGAAATATTTTTGTAAGTGGTAAGGGTATTCAAAAGTCGAAGTCTTAACCCATTTTGGGCATGCTAAAGAGAGATACCCCTTAAAAGCTTAAAATTCCCATTTTCTGTGGATTTCTCTGAAAACATCTTGTAGGTTTTCAAGAAAAATTGACTTCTCGCAGATCTTTGTGTGACATTACAAGTTGCATGGACAAAATATTCCATTGAGCATTTATTAACCCTCTACAGGCTGCCAAGCATCGTAATTTTTGTTGAAAATGGGATGTTTTCGGACACGCACTGCACTCAATGTATACCCGAGGAAATAAACATAGTCTCCTTTGTTGGAAGTGGAATTCACGGAGGACCATTTTTGTAAGTAATAAGGGTATTCAAAAAACCAAGCATTAACCCCTTTTGTGGTGGTTAATAACGATACCCATCAAAAGCTTAAAAATTCATCTTTTCTCTGGATTTCTTTACAAACATCTTATTGGGTTTACAAGAGAAAATGGCCATTGATAGGTCTTGGTGTCACATTACCAGTTGCATTGATAAATTATTCCGAATTTGTTAACCCTCCAAGTGCTGCTAAATGTCAAAATTTTGAAAAAATAGTCTGTTTTTGGACACCAACAACATCAAATAGGAATGCGACAGAGAAAAATAACTTCTTTTACCGGACGCAAAACTGATAGGGAAACATTTTTGTAAGTAGTAAGGGTATTCAAAAATCGAGATATTAACCCATTTTTGACTGGTTGAGGAGATATACCCTTAAAAGCTTAAAATTCCAGTTCTCTGTGGATTTCTCCAAAAATATTTTCAAGAAAAATTGACCATTCGCAGGTCTTGGAGTGACATAACAAATTGCATGGACAAAATATTTCGGTAAGCATTTGTTAACCCTCCAGAGGCTGCCAAGCATAGACATTTTGAGAAAATGGGCTGTTCTTGGGCACCCATAACACCCATTGTGTACCTGTGAGATAAACATAACCTCCTTCATTGGAAGTGGAATTCACCGAGGATAATTTTTGTAAGTAATGAAGGTATTCACAAAACCAAGCATTAACTCGTTTAGGACTGGTTACAGAGCGATACCCCTCAAAAGGTTAAAAATTCATGTTATCCGAGGATTTCTCTATAAACATCTCGTAGATATTCAAGAAAAATTGGCCATTCTGAGATCTTAGTGTCACATTACAAGTTGCATGCACAAAGTATTCCAGTAAGCATTTGTTAACCCTATGCAGGTTCTCAGACATCAAAATTTTGAAAAAATGGGCTGTTTTTGCGTACCCACAGCACCCAAAGTTAAGAGGAGAGATCAACATAAGTGGAAGTAGAATTCACTGAGAATTATTTTTGGAAGTAATAAGGGTATTCAAAAAGCAACACTTAACCCGTTTTGGACTGGATAAGCAATGATACCCATCAAAAGCTTAAAATTCTTGTTCTCCCCGGGTTTCTCTGAAAACATCTTGCAGATTTTAAAGAGAAAATGGCCATTCGCAGTTCTTGGTGTGACATTACAAGTTGCATGGAAAAATATTCCTGTTAGCACTTGTTAACTCTCTACAAGCTGCCAGACATCAATATTTTGGACACATTTGAGATAAAATGGACCATTTTCAAATAGCCACTGCACTTAGTGGGTATATGTCAAACAAATATAACTCATTTAGTCGGTCATTTTCTTGTCTGACGGCGATATTAATATTAACCCTCTCCACCATTAATGATGGTTTTTCCCTAAACATTTTTTTAGCTCACCTGACTGAAAGTCAGGGTGAGCTATTCTGATCACTTTTCATCCGTCCGTTGTGAAGGTGATGTTTGGGCTTTTTCTCCCAAACCATGGCCGCATATTAATGAAATTTCATGTGAGTAGGGGTTATATAAGTGGATTTTGATTTTTTGTCAAATTAGGTTTCGGCTCACATTGAGCAGAGGGATGGGGCAAAAATGCTCCAATTCTTAAAAAATCTTCTTCTCAAGAACCAGCAATAGCAGAGACTTGATATTTGGTATGCAGCTTCCTTTTGAGGTGTAGACTCAAGTTTGTTCAAGAGAAGTTTGAGGGGCTATATTTGACGATGTTAAAGGAGGGGCAAAAATTTTGGCCCCGCCCGAAATTTCTATTTTCCAAACTGCGAGGCCGATTTGAACCAAATTTTACATGAGTGCTTATTGGGTCATAAGTACCTAATTTATGCAGAAATTTTTTTCCCCATAGCCCTGTGGGAACCACAGGAGCTAAAAATAGAAAAAAATGAAAACGCCCATATCTCCAAAACTACACGGCACTGAGAATTCTTATTTGTTGTGAAGCTTCCTTAGGACCAACAGAATGGAATGATAAAAAAAAATTGCCATCGGTTTTATCATGGGGTAGTTTTTGGGGACTTTGAAAAAGTGCTGAGTCAGCATTTTTTAACACTGTGGGTAATGGGAAAAACATAAGACTACTTTTCTCTGAAACCACTGCTCGAAAAGCTTTAAAATTTCACATATAACATCTTTGGAAGATTGTTTCACATGTTTATTGAAATCAATTGCCTGGGTCGATATTTGGGCTCACTATGGGAGCCCATATGTTTAAATTAGTGCAGTATGAGGAGTATTTTTGAAAAATCTTCTTCAGATCTACCAATAAGAATGTTTTGATATTTGGTATGCAGCATCCTTAGGGGGGTGAGATTCAAGTTTGTTGAAGCCAAATCCCTGGGTTGATATTTAGGCTGAAAATTTGGGGTCCCGTTGCGGACTTTGATATTTTGGACCAAAATCGTAAAAAATTTTTTTTTTGTTTTTTCTGCATTTCGGTCAGTTTTAAGACAAAAAAAAAAAAAATTTTTTCCCCTGAAAATTTGGGGTGTGGGTGGGACCAAAATCCGAAATTTTTTTGTTGGTTTTTTTTCTGCGTTTCGGTCAATTTTAAGACAAAAAAAAAAAATTTTTCCCTTGAAAATTTGGGGTCCGGGTGGGACTTAGAAAATTTTTGACCAAAATCCGAAAAATGTTTTTTTGTGCGTTTCCGTCAATTTCAAGACAAAAAATTTTTTTTTTTTCCCCTGAAAATTTGGGGTCCAGGTAGGACTTAGAAAATTTTGGACCAAAATACGAAATTTTTTTTTGTTTTTTTTTTTCTGCATTTCGCAGGGGGGGGGGGGGGGGGGGGGGGGGGGGGATCTTCCAAAAAATTCCGGACACAAGGCCGGGGTGGGTGGGTGGTCGGATGGGGGCCAAAACACCTTTTTTCCTGGAGTTGCAATTTTTTCTGGTGTTTTTTTTTCAAATTATTTTCACATAACAGGGCTACATTGTTGTTTAGTAGTCTAATAGGCACCTGTTTGTCAGGTAGGGTTAGTGAATAAGGTCCCACTAGGCTGATTAGGGGATTTGTTCTCTTTTTTGTAAATTAAATTAGATGCATTAAAGAATTGTGTACTCCAGTTTGACTAAAAACAATCAGTGGAAATTTATGAATTTTAATTTGGGAATGGTTAACATAATTTTCATAGCTGAATCATCACGGCACAATTTGGATTTTACAATGAGTAGCAATGTGTTTAGCAGAACATCTAAAATAATGTAAAACATTTACGGACAATAATCTAAATGCCCAGTTTCTCTGAGTAGAGCTCTTGTAACCTGAAACTAATGAAAATTCTCACTGTGGATCTTTGATATAAAACCCCACTTACTTAATTCAAGCTCATAGTGATAGTACCAGGGTTTTCACAGAGGGTTTGTCTGGCTATCTCGTGAAAACATGAAGCAAAAGTTACAGTTAATATTTGAATTGAAAACTGACCCTGACTGAGCCAGAGTTACAGTCAATGTCTAAAATCAGTCAATTTGTAAATTGCCTGAATTTTTTTTAGTCAATTTACAAATCGACTGATTGAAACAGGCAATTTATAAATTGACTAAAAATTTCAGGCAATTTACAAATTGACTGATTTTAGACATTGACTGTAACATATAGATGAGTAGCTGAGCATAGTACTATGCAGCAAAAGAAGATTATTTTAATCCTCTATTTGATGTTCACAAAAATAGACTAATTCTTACATTATATGCTGTTATATGCAGAAATCAATGCTGACATTTTTTCGGAGACGGACCAGGACGGACAGTGAGATTTACAATACATGTTAATGACAATTGGCTGAAACCTCAAGCCTAGACACTTAGCCTGTAGTCAGGTCATTAAAATTAAAACTTCTTCACTAAATTTAAACTGTTTCTTCAGTCTCGGAACTTAACACATGAATGATAATTATTATGAGAACATTGAGGCCAGAACTTTCAGTTCAGCATTTGTAATTCATGCACTTCAATAATATGCCAGTATACACTACGCCATAGTGTATATAGGCATATTATTGAAATGCATGAATTACAAATGCTCAACTGAAAGTTCTGTCATCAGGTATTAGAACCACAAGAACATAAAGATGTGAAAAAAACAGTTATCAGCTGTTATATGCAGAAATCAATGCTGACATTTTTACGGAGACGGACCGGGACGGACAGTGAGATTTACAATAGTGTTAGGTGACAGATTTTCAGCTTTCCTACGCTATCTACTATCTTTTGAGTAATGACATTGCTACTTCTGGTATAGCTTGACTGCATAACAGTTACCAATATATTTATTTTTATTTGTGATAGATGTATTTGGTAGCACCCTTGTTAGTTTGACATCAACTTTGAATGAGAAAACAGCAAGCACTGATCATCATAGAAGAATTACTCAGTGACAGTGCTTTGTTTTTTCACATCAACAACACACTACATCATGAAATTTGTAATAAAGCACCATTTTATTTCATAAACATACACCTATATACTGCCAAAACAACTACAATTCTGGTATCTATCAGTGACCAGTGTATCAATCAGTTCCTCGAAAGTTTTCTCACAACGAAAAATAACAATGAAATTTTTCCCAGTAAAAATAAATGCGTGCTTGATAACAAAGGAGTTAATAACAATTTTCTTTAGTGAAATCTAAATGCTTCTGCTGATGCTGGTAGATGTGTACATAATTAGTTTAGACAGTAGATTAGGATTCAAATTAAGGCAAGGATTGACAACTGGAAGCTCAGTGCAATAATTTTTCATTACCCACTGCAGTGATACACTGAAAAAATATAGGTGGTGGGGTGGGTGTCCATGTGGGCAGAGGAAAAAAATATTTTTTTTGCACGTGGGTGGGCGGGGTGGTGGTCAAAAGGTGGAAAAAAATATTTTAGGCCTTGTGTCCGGAATTTTTTGGAAGCCCCCCCCCCCTGCATTTCGGTCAATTTTAAGACAAAAAAAAAAAAAAAAAATTTTTTCCCCTGAAAATTTGGGGTCCGGGTGGAACTTAGAAAATTTTGGACCGAAATTTTTTTTTGGGGGGGGTTTTCTGTGTTTCGGTCAATTTTAAGACAAAAAAAAAAAAAAAAAAAAATTTCCCCTGAAAATTTGGTGTCCGGGTGGAACTTAGAAAATTTTTTTGGGGAGGGGTTTTCTGTGTTTCGGTCAATTTTAAGACAAAAAAAAAAAAATTTTTCCCCTGAAAATTTGGGGTCCGGGTGGGACTTACGAAATTTTGGACCAAAATCCGAAATTTTTTTTTTTTTTTCTTTTTATGCGTTTCTGTCAATTCTAAGACAAAAAAATTTTTTTTTTTTTCCCCTGAAAATTTGGGGTCCGGGTGGGACTTGGAAAATTTTGGACCCAAATCCGAAAAAAATTTTATTTGTTTTTTTATGAGTTTCCGTCATTTTCAACACAAAATTTTTTTTTTACTGAAAATTTGGGGTGCGGGTGGGACTTAGAAAATTGTGGACCAAAATATGAAAATTTTTTTTGTTTTATCTGTGTTTCGGTTAATTTTAAGACAAAAAAAAAAAAAAAAAATTTCTTTCCCCCGAAAATTTGGGGTCCGGGTGTGACTTAGAAAATTTTGGACCAAAATCCAAAATTTTTTTTTGTTTTTTCTGCGTTTCGGTCAATTTTAAGACAAAAAAAAAAAAAATTTTTTCCCCTGAAAACTTGGGGTGCTAGTGGGACTTAGAAAATTTTGGACCAAAATCCAAAATTTTTGTTGTTGTTTTTTTCTGCGTTTCGGTCAATTTTAAGACAAAAAAAAAAAAAAAAAAAATTTTTTTCCCCTGAAAATTTGGTGTCCGGGTGGGACTTAGAAAATTATGGACCAAAATCGGAAAAAAATTTTTTGGGTTTTTTTCTGCGTTTCGGTCAATTTTAAGACAAAAAAAATAAATTTTTTTTTCCCCTGAAATTTTGGGGTCCGGGTGGGGGCGCGGTGGCTCAGTTGGTAGAGGTGCAGGCTGCAAGCCGAGAGGTCCTCGGTTCGAATCCCACCTGCGGCAACCGCGTTGTGTCCTTGGGCAAGACACTTCACCCCGATTGCCTACATGGGGGCACGATGATGCTGTGTACTGATGCGTACTGCACGTCGATGGTGCGCATGTCTTCAACCAATCTAACCCTGCCTGTGCTACTGTGCAGAGTTCAGAGTTACGATGTTGGAGAGCTGACAGCTGCTCGTCGTTGCTCGGTGGTTCTCTCCGGGTACTCCGGCTTCCTCCACCCGTAAAACTGTCACGGTCACGATTAGCCATTGTGCATAAGTATGTGACCTTAAACACCAATAAATAAATAAATAAATTGGAGTCCGGGTGGGACTTTGAAAATTTTGGACCAAAATCCGAAAAAATTTTTGGGGGTTTTTTCTGTGTTTCGGTCAATTTTAAGACAAAAAAAAAAAAAAAAAAAATTTTTCCCCTGAAAATTTGGTGTCTGGGTGGGACTTAGAAAATTATGGACCAAAATCCGAAAAAAATTTTTTTTTGTTTTTTTATGCGTTTCCATCAATTTCAAGGCAAAAAAAATTTTTTTTTTTTCCCCTGAAAATTTGGGGTCCGGGTAGGACTTGGAAAATTTTGGACCCAAATCCGAAAAATTTTTTTTTGTTTTTTTTATGCGTTTCCGTCAATTTCAACACAAAAAAAAAAATTTTTTTTCCCCTGAAAATTTGGGGTCCGGGTAGGACTGAAAATTTTTGACCAAAATCCGGAAATTTTTTGTTTGTTTGTTTCTTATGCGTTTCTGTCAATTTTAAGACAAAAAAAATTTTTTTTTTTTTTACACCGAAAATTTGGGGTCCGGGTGGGACTTCGAAAATTTTGGACCAAAATCCATAATTTTTTTTTTTTGTTTTTTATGCGTTTTTGTCAATTTTAAGACAAAAAAAAAATTTTTTTTACACTGAAAATTTGAGGTCCGGGTGGGACTTCGAAAATTTTGGACCAAAATCCATAATTTTTTGTTTTTGTTTTTTATGCGTTCCTGTCAATTTTAAGACAAAAAAAAATTTTTTTTTTACACCGAAAATTTGGGGTCCAGGTGGGACTTAGAAAATTTTGGACCAAAATCCGGAAATTTAGTTTTATCGTTTTTTATGCTTTTTAAGAAAAAAAAATTATTTAGGCTGAATGTATTTTGTTTGGGAAAAAAATCTGTTTTTTATGCGTTTATCTCAATTTTGAGACGTAAAAGTGCAGGAACTGAAAATAGAAGGAAAATCCTGTGTATTGTGTGGGCACAATCGCTTCATCTAGTTGGTATATGCTTTTCTTGGGAGGGGGCGTATGCCGCTTATTCAAGTCAAGTCCCTGGTTTGATATTTAGACTACCATGTCAGGTGAGCGCCCTCAGGCCCCCTGGGGCCTCTTGTTTATCAAACTGGGTCACTTGAGACTACTATACTACCCACCTTTCTCATAACATCAATAAAGGAACTTCAGTGAGACAGCTAAAAACAATTCATCAGACACTCTGGGGTCTTGAAAAATCATGGAATCTCATCTGGAAAAGCCATGATTCTCCAGAATCATAAAGTCTAGTTTAAACTAATATCGGAGTCAACTCTTTTTCCAAAAGACCAAGTAGAAACCAAAACCGTGGAAAAATTTCATAACCTCCCAACACTACCACACACACACACACACACACACACCCTCACACACACACACACACACACACACACACACACACACACACACACACACACACACACACACACACCACACACACAACACACACAACACACACACACACACACACACACACACACACACACACACACACACACACACACACACACACACACACACACACACAGTCTTGTCTACCCTACATACCGAGGTACCCCATTGTTTGTCCTTTGTGTGGACTAACGGTTTCTACCTCGTTTTGCCGGTACAGTTCTGGGAAAACAACCGAGGTAAAGGGTTTCTTTTGTATTTTGTACCTCGGTAAGGCGAAACACGCAAACTCTTTTGTCTTAGTTACCTCGTCAAGTTGGTAAGACAAACCCACACACACACACACACACACACACACACACACACACACACACACACACACACACACACACACACACACACACACACACACACACAAGTCATTCATTTCACTGCCAAGGCTGTGACGGGGTTAGATACATCATTGTTGAAATGTTTATATTATTTTTCATTCAAATGCTATTATTTTATGACATCTTTCCGCAAGTTTAGTAAAGCTTTAGTTCAAGCAATGAAGCAGGCTGAGATTTGATTAGACAAATCATTTAATGAATGCAAAAGTATGAGTAAAATTTCAAGTTAACTCCCTTGACTAAATTTTAAATTTTGTTGTTGAGTTGAAATTTCAGGATAGCGAATTTGAGAATAAATCAAATTTTAGTTCTCTGTTGAATGCTAAAACAATCTGGAAATGGAATATTTTCCCTGTAAACAGTGTGCAAATGTAATTTAGAGGAGGTTCTAGGGGAAATCAGAGAGGTTCTGGTATTTTGGAGAAAAATAGTAAACCCCAGACCCCCCATAACTGCTCAGACAAAGGCAACTTTTGAGTTTAAATTCACTTCTACATTGCTTGCGAATGCTTACCACATACTGGAAATGAAATACTTTCTCTAAAAACACCACGCAAGTGTAATGTAGAGGGGGTTCTGGATGGTTCTGGTATTTAGGAGAACCGTTATAATATTGAATACTGTCCAGTTACCGCAACAGTAAAACTCTTTAACCAATATTTTGTAAAAAGTATGCTAAAAATGAACGAACAAATCCTTCGCGATGTAGCTAGGGTAACAGAAAAGAATAGACAGATAGATTCTTTATTCAGCAGCATGTACTTATTTACAGAGTATAAATATAAGACAGACATCTGATCTACTGCTTTTGCAACCATATCGTTATTGAATACTGTCCGATTACCGCAACAGTAAAACTCTTTACATGCCGATAGAGATACCATTGTTAAAAATGAACAAACAAATCCTTCACGATGTAACTAGTGCAACAGAAAAGAATAGATAGACAGATGGATACTTCATTCAGCAGCATGTTCATATTTACAGAGTAATAAGTTTCGTATAGGCAAAAACATTTGATACACACTGCCGGGTGATGACATCTCAGATTGGCTGTCTGTCTGCAAACCCCCCAAAAGAAAAGAATTACTTTACATTAAATTCAGTTCTGTGGAAAGCCAGTTGTGGCATGCTTTTTGCGAAATGCTTTATGCCAAAATAGCAAAACGCAAATGCATTTTTCTGTTTGCGAAATGCAAAATGCTTTTTGTGAAATGTTTTTTGTGATATGCAAAATGTCTTTTGCTTTTTGCTAAATGCGAAATGCTTTTTGCTAAATGCAGAATGCTTTTTGCTAATTGTGAAATGCTTTTTGCCAATAACGAAACACTGAATATGTGATATCACTAAAAAGTGTTGACTGACGGCTCAGGAAAATGTGCAGACAGAAAATGTTTTAGTTTAAACAACAATGTTTTATTTTATACAATGCAAGATCAAATTCTGAATGAAACTATTTTTAGCTCAACTTTGACGAAGTCAAATTTGAGCTATTGTCATGGCCCGTCGTCCGTCTGTCCGTCTGTCCGTACGTCAACAGTTGGCTATGGCTCGGGCTAGAGGTCGTATTTATGAACCGGTCTTTACGAAACTTCTTGTGTACCTTTGTTATGACCCTGGGACGGGAACAAGTGTTTTTAGGTGTGGTCCGAAATTCAAGATGGCTGCCAGCGGCCATTTTGTACCGATGATGCAAAAATCAGTTTTTTGTACAGAACTTCTGTATGAAAGTTCTGATTTGAATAAAGTTTTATATAAATGTTTAGTACCATGGGATACATCACATATAATACGGGTTTTTTTCTCGTGCGTAAATTATGCAAATTAGACTGACTTTGATTTATTTAGTGTTACTTTCAGAGCTGTAAGTGCCAAGCTGCTATGGCTCAGGCTAGAGGCTGTATTTATGAACCGATCTTTACGAAACTTCTTGGGTACCTTTGTTATGACTGTGGGACGAGAACGAGTGTTTTTGGGTGCGGTCCGAAATTCAAGATGGCTGTCAGCTGCCATTTTGTACCGACGATGCAGAAATCTGTTTTTTGTACAGAACTTCCATATGAAAGCTCTGATTTGAATAATGTTTTGTATGAATGTTTAGTACCATGGGATACATCACATATAATACGGGTTTTTTTGTCGTGCGTAAATTATGCAAATTAGACTAACTTTGATGTTTTTTGATGTTACTTTCAGCACTGTAAGTGCAAATGCCAATACGGCTCGGGCTAGAGGCCGTATTTATGAACCGATCTTTACGAAACTTCTTGGTTACCTTTGTTATCACCGTGGGACGAGAACAAGTGTTTTGGGGTCCGGTCTGAAATTCAAGATGGCCGATGGCAGCCATTTTGTACGAAATTTGGTGCAATCAGATTTTTGCACAGAACTTCCTTATGAAAGCGCTGATTTGAATAATTTTTTGTGTAAATGTTTAGTACCATGGGATACATCACATATAATACGGGTTTTTTTCTCGTGCAGAAATTATGCAAATTAGATGAACTTTGATTTTTTCGGTGCTGCTTACACACAGTAAGTACACATGTCAATACGGCTCGGGCTAGAGTCTGTATTTATGAACCGATCTTCACGAAACGTCTTGGGTACCTTTGTTATCACCTTGGGACGAGAACGAGTGTTTCTGGGTGCGGTCCAAAATTTAAGATGGCTGCCAGTGGCCATTTTGTATCGAAATTAGGTCTAATCAGTTTTTTGTACACAACTTCTATACGGCTCAGGCTAGATGCCGTATTTATGAACCGATCATTACGAAACTTCTTGGGTACCTTTGTTATTACCGTGGGGTGAGAATGAGTGTTTTTGGGTGTGGTCCGAAATTCAAGATGGCCACCAGCAGCCATTTTGTACCAAAATTAGTGCAATCAGTCTTTTGTACAGAACTTCTGTATGAAAGTTCTGATTTGAATAAATTTTTGTATGAATGTTTAGTAACATGGAATACATCACATATAGTACGGGTTTTTTTCTCGTGCAGAAATTATGCAAATTAGATGAACTTTGATTTATTCAGTGCTACTTATACTCTGTAAGTGCACATGTCAATACGGCTCGGGCTAGAGGCTGTATTCATGAACCGACCTTCACAAAACTTCTTGGGTACCTTTGTTATCACCTTGGGACGAGAACGAGTGTTTCTGGGCGCGGTCCAAAATTCAAGATGGCTGCCAGTGGCCATTTTGTACCGAAATTAGGTCCAATCAGTTTTTTGTCACAACTTCTACACAGCTCATATTTGTGAACTGATCTTCACGAAACTTCTTGGGTACCTTTGTTTTCACCTTGGGACAGGAATGAGTGTGTTTTGGGGTGCCTTTGTTGTCACTGTGCTATGAGAACAAATATTTTGGGGTTCAGTCAGACCCACTCTGGGACTCAAAGATTTTTTCTAGTTTAGCATCTGACTGTCACCCACCTTTACAATACTTTACCTATACATTTGTTACAGGCTACGGTCAGTATTTATGTACAGACCATTACAATAGTTTATATGTACCTTTGTTATCAGGTCATTACCTAGATGTTTGTCATTGCTGTGTCACATACTATACATGTACATGTCTTTGTCTTGACAAGTTGAGCTACAGTGTCATTGACACTTTCATTATGTTTTTAATCCAACAAAATCTAAAACATGTATTTTACTGTTTTAAATAGAAGCAGAATAATCTAATGTTGTGTTCTAATTTTGGATTATGTTAAGGGGTCGTCCAACGTAACTGTGGTCAATTTGTTGACATTTTCCCAATGCCTCAGAAACAGATAAGAGAAGTAAGGAAAGGCAAATTATATAACAAAATAATGAGTGAAGTGCATAGAAAAGGTACATATAATTGTTTTCAGGAAAAAAAGTGAATTTTATGATTTTGATGAACATTAATTTGCCAATGGCATAAGTAACGAACCGGTAAACCCACAAAATGATCGGTAATTCGAAAGCCTTGTCCTCAATATAATCATAACATACTACAGACTTGGAGAAAGCATTTTTATGACACACACTCTGGTGTGTTTTGATGTTGGAATGCAATACCACCAACACAAATTTTGGATGTTCTGGATGTGGCCATGTTTCAATGATGTTTATTCCGGTCAAGTGATTACAATGTGGTTCTTGCAGGAATACTCATTTTGGGCGATCGTAAGAATGAAAGGACGTGACCACGTTCTTTATTTGCTCGAGACAATGTATGAGCGGAGTGGAAACAGGTTACAGCAAATACTTGAGCTGTTAATGTCATAACTGCAAAATATGGTTCGAAATTCCCTCCAGTGTTTACAGGCCATCTGAACTTTTTTGTTGACAAAAAATCTGAATTATTGCACCCTAAAAAGACAACATGAACCGCTTGTAAAAAAATAACTGAGTGTATAAAATCGGGACGATACACATAAAATAAGGCAATATTCATAACAAAGTAAGCAGAATGCTTCAGAAATATTTTTTTCACGAAGTTTTTTCCAAGTGACCTGGAACTATATTGAGTGTGTTGATTTCCCCCGATGTTGTGAAGTTATTTACTTCCTAGTAACCATGGATCTCTGCCGATGTCCACATAGGACCGATTGAAGATGGGTTGAAAATGATGTATTCGCGCTTTTAAATAAGGTGCGATTGGACGATGCTGTGAATTTAGTTTTTTTCGTGCAATCAACTCTACCAACACAAGCGTCGGTCGATCATTGTCTTTTGTCATTCTTTTACACTGATAAATGTGACAAATCTCCTTTATCGGAAACTATCTTCCAATTTGCATATCATAATAAACATCACTGCTGTCATCGTGATCGTGATGGTCAAAACCCAAACGAATTATCAAATCCACGGTCAAAATTAGCCGCAATTGGCATTTAAACAAATGAAATACACAAAATATTCGAAATTTCTTCATTATCCGTGCCGAGTTACTTTTTAACCAGACCACATGCATTCAGTTTCGTTTGTCAGCATCATTGTAGTGCAGATGTTTGTAGTAATAATAATAGTACGAGAAGGCGAAAGAAGCCAAAAATTTTCCCATCATCTATAAATTAATTAAAATTGATAATTCCGTTTATTTTACTGAAATTATGAATTGATTAGGTGGGTGTGTTGTGATTATTATGTCCCGGACCTGGAAGTTGGAAAGTCAAAGGCACATCTAGTGCTGTGGGGACCTCTGTCCTCTAACCTATACCAACATTCTCCCTTGTATCACAACCACTGCTACTCCAATTTGAAGGATATTTGATGTTGTGATCGAGCATCATGGGGAAACGATGCCTGTGTAGCTGCTGTAACATTTTTCCAGAGTTAGGAAATTTTGTTTATAACTAGTTGATTTGTTACAATTTGTTGGAAAGTGCCAGCTGACACCCTCAAATTAATTGCAACAAAACATTTTTTGTGAATATTTTGTTCCTATTACTTATCAAGCAACAAGCTAATGAATATTCTGTAAAGCCACCAATCTGGTGTTTGACACTTTTATCGGAGCTTTTATGGAGGCTTATGGAACTCAAAATGTTGATTATGGCCGGACTTTTCTATTCACCCTTTAATTGATAAATTAAGTGTTATAGTTGGAAGTAAGAAGCATGAAAGGTTCAGAACTTAAAGTCTAAAAAGGATGTTTTGCAATGTAACATGATTTTTGCAGATACACTTTTTTGGAGGGTTACCTGCCTGATAGTGTTTGGAACATGTGTGTCTCCAGGATCTCCAAAAAGAAAAAAGAGTTAAACTTTGATGAAAAAGGCATATGCCATGAGTGCCGAAGGTAGAAACCTACAAGGAAGGGAGCCCCTATCCCCCCCCACCTCCCCACTGGGGTTTTATCAAATGGAGCTCACTTGTCACCTTTTGGGGATTACTTTGCGTACTGCGTTCTTGAAAAAATATGTGAACACCTATGAATGTGAGACCTACTGGATGCGCCCTCCTGATCTCAATATGCCAATAAGCCTCCTTTGGAAAAGTACATGCAATAATGGTTATGTAGGGTTGATTTGATGTGTTTTGAATTAGTGCTGGGCGGTTTTTCGATTAATTGGGTATACCCGGTTATAAAAAAATATCGTTAGTAATATCGTCAGAAAAGAAAAAAATTGAAATATCGTCATGTTGAGAAATTATTCCCAATGTCCCACCTGGATTGACAAAAGGGGTACTGCTGAAATAATGCAGTTGGTGTCCATTCCAGGAGTGTTTGAAAACCCTGTGTGAACAATAATGGGCTCAAGGGAGGGTTAATTGGGCTCTATAAAACAATGTCCCATGCCTATCAATCTGAAGCTTATATACAGACCCAAGTTCACAACACAGGTTTTAAATCAAAGTTCTTACCAAACTGGGACACAAAAGTATTTGTGCTCAGTATATTTCTGATTAATACAACAAAAACTATTATATTCACACACCAAACTGCATTGCATTCAAACTATTTACCACAATATACACAACTTTCTCAATGGAATGTTCAAATATCGTGATTATATCGTTAAGCGCGATCTTTTTCCCCCCAAACCGCGATTATTATTTTGGCTAATATCGCCCAGCACTATTTTGAATAACAAAGTACCTTTATGTACATTTGATGGTTTATTGCAGTGACAGGTTACAGTTCCTCTTATTTCTTCTCCAACAGATATCAGGAGTATATTGGTGTCCAAGATTAAATGAAGCTATGTTACTTATTGATAAACCAGACAAATTTAACAATTTAATCACTATCAAATTGATGCATGGGATAAAAGGGGTTACAGTGCAAGGCGTTTGTAAATATATACTGTCCAAAAAAAGTTAAGCCCCCCCCCCCCCTCCCCTCCCCGGCACCTCCCTTTAATACCAGTGGGTATAGAGTAAATGGGTAAATTCTCCTGAGAAAACCTGCTATTTGCAGTAGGGGGAATATGCCTTATTAGTGAAGTAAGGGTTTCTAGAGCTTTCTTTATTATTGAATGAATATTAGGCACTGCCGACGTCATCACAACGTTAAAAAACGTCACGTTGTTCAGTACCTGATGGAACAGCCTCGAGCATATCTAACACACCTTAACCCTTTACCTAACATGAAAAGCAGACGACACTTGCAAACAAAATTCTTGAATAACTAATTTTTTGTCTCACAAACATAGGTTGTGATCCCTCATTGGAACGAACTCGACGAGCTCGTTCCAATGAGGGGTCATAACCTATGTTTTTGAGACAAAAAATGAAAAAATAATGAAAGTTAATTGGCGATTTTTGAGAATAAGGCTGACTGGTTTTGGCCATTATGTTGGGTAATGGGTTAATTGGCGTGGCATGTTGTCCATGACCTTCCGAATTTCTCTCACTGTGATGTCACATTTCTCTATAAGCACACGGCAGTGAAGTGGTCAATAGCCAACAAATATTCACCTGTTTTAAGGATGTATGCCTGATCCGATAGAGGAATGCAGAATGTCACAATATGAGCTATTCATATACCCACATGTATTATAGGGGGGGGGGGGGGGTGCTTAACTTGTTTTGGACGGTATATTTATTCAACTACAATGTATGACTTTTCAGTGCATTCTACATAGGAGAATATCATAGTTTCTTTCCAAACCACCACAGTGATACATACATCTTTATATTGGGAGACACTCTTTTGTCCTTCCATACTTCTTCCAGTGGACTCCTTCAAGTTGACTTTTGTTGAACTCCCCCAAATCAAAACATAAACAAAAGAAAATGTCTGCCTTCAGTCAGTGAGTACTCCACTTATAACATTTGGTCTCAATCTTTATTACTTTCAAGAATTAGGAAAAGATTTCTTCGAGTATTACTTCAATGTTTATAGAATACAGCTGTTATTTTATTTTGAGGTATTTTATTGTAAAAATTTTGTTCTCTTACTTATACCACAGCAGACTTTCAGGTTGTGCTATCTACACATGGCAGCAGTTCCATGGCAAATTCCAATTTCTGCATGTTCTATGTTTCATTCCAAGCATTTTGGTATATAATTTATTGAGGTTATTCATTTTTGGTCTTTTTTAGACTTGGAAGAAAATTACATGAAATTTGACCAAAGTTAGGTTGGATGTCCCCTTAATATAAAAAGAATGAATTCTGTAACATTAAACCTGTTTAGGACTAGACCAATTTAATTCTAACTTGGACGAAAAAGTCGTGATTTATTCGTTTTCTTATCAATCACGACCTACGCTGCTACTGTTTGAGATGCGTTAAAATAAAAATGACTTAGTCCAAACAGAACCATGGCAGTGGCGGATCCAGGATTTCTCGGAAGGGGAGGGAGTGCTAATTGTCCTCGCAATATGATGAGCATCATCATCACGGCCGAGAGTTGGGGACAATATAAGAGGGGTAACCCCCTCTCATTTTTGGGGGATCCGAGGTCTCAACCTCCCCTCTGAAAATTTTGAAAAAATGGAGGCCAAATCTCATGTTCTCTGCGATTCTGAGGCTGCTATGACCGACATCCCAGGCTGTTACTTGGATAAATCCCATGAGTAGAACCACTAAAAATGTCCTTCAGGCTCGCAAAATCTCAGCAGGTCTTTTTCACATGCATACCACATGAAACGTAGGCTTGCACTCGTGACTATTTGAATCACGCTTATTATTCAGCCTTCAAGATCACAGTGTCCATAAGCACAGGGGGCCTGGAGACACTGGTGCAGTGCCATCAGCCAACACCCCCCTGCCCATGGCCATAAATTCAAGTGGTGTAAACAATTTATTCTTAGCGTGACGCCAATTCGTTTTTGTGGGAGCATGCATTATGGATCGGAAGGGTCTCGGGTTGAATTTCGGTACCATGTTTTAACATAGCTCCGGCAAAAATACACCCCCCTGCCACCCCCATTGGATCCACCCCTTGCACGGCCCTGCATTCCATAACTGGATTGTGACTGACTTCACATAAACAGAATGTAAATGAATTATTTATTAGTTTCAGATTACCCTGGCTAAAGGTCACATTTCATATCTTGGGTAAAGTATGGTCTTACGTGTCAGGTCGCTTCACATTCAAACATAGGCTAGATCCTAAGCCTATCATCCATGTTTGACCAACAATAATATCAGATGAACCTAAACCTAACTAAATCGCTGTTTAAACTCATTCTTACAGAACTATAACCCGAACACCCATAGTTGAATTGAGTTGAAGAGAAAAAGGGAAGCGGCAAGGTTAAAAAGTTCCCCAAATTAGGCCTAGGCCTTCATTTAATCATGAGTATTATTTTAACGTGCCATGATACGAAACCTCATTTGAGCCATATGGCATATAGCAGCAAATGGAGAGTGAGCAAATGGACAATTCTCAAAACGCATTTAGCAAAAGGCATTTCGTAAATTGGAAAAAATGCATTTTGCAAAAAGCATTTCGCTCTTTTAATGCATTTTGCAATTCGCATTTCCTTAACATGCATTTTTGCATTTTGTTGTTATCAAAAAGCTTAAAGCAATTCGTATTTTCCAGTCGGAATTCCATAATTAGAATATCTGAAAGGCAGGTATTGATTGGTTGTTCCTGAAACGCTATTTGTGATAGGTCAATATAAGCAAAAAGCATGTCACAACTGGCTTTCCATACAATTCATTTCAGACCAAGCTACATTTTCCTGTTGAACCTTAGACAAAATTGAGAACTTCCGTATAAAATAATAAAATAGTATAAGCGACTGTGACCAGGGTAAGAAAAGTATGTTCAATAACCTGGCTTACCCTCCCGACTGAACAAAAGGTAAACAATGATCATGGGTTAATGTGAATGATATCTGAAAAAAGGAGCTCCATAACGAAATAGGCACCTCAGGTTGACCGTTTCTGAACATAATGAATATTAACATCGATACTTCAATATTCAGTTTATTAAAGGGTCTAAGTTCAATGTCTCCTAACTACGTAATCAAGCGCACCGAAGAGTTACCTATTTGAGAAATAGAACGTTGTGTCTCATGGCATTAACACTAATTTGCAATGCTTTTGTAGAAAAGTTAATGTAAAGGGAATGCCTTAACAAAAGTTGATGTAGAGGTAACACCTTACAAGTAGAAATTTTTAGTTAGTTACCTATTTGCCAACAAATTTACTAGGGTTGGGACGATACAACAAATTCACGGTACGATACAAATCTAGGCACACGAGTCACGATACGATATGTATCTAGATACGTATCTTCATATTCATCCTGGTATTGAAGCTACAGTTAAGATCACAGGGACAATGGTGGAGCCAGCAATTCATAGTTGGGGAGCACAGATACATTAGGGAGGAGGGGGATCAACTTCAGTCCCCCACCCCCATTCCCCATATTCTATTACGTACTGCACAGACTGGTTATGCGTATCTGAGCTCATACTCTCGCATAAGCCCATCCCTAACTTTACAAATGTGAGTTACCAAGTGGCCCCTCTGAGTCTTAGCACATCCTTCTACTTTTCAGTTTTAGAATAAAGATAATTTTAGCCACAGGCACTGGTAATTATGACAAAAATAGGTAAGTTGTCATCTGATGATCACGACAACTAGTCTAACCTTACCAAATACATAAAAAAAGCTGGAGTACCCTGGTCCTTAAGTTGGCAATGAAAATACCTCAGTGATTGAGACATGCACTTGTAGTTAGTTCATGGTTCGACTTCCACTTTGCAATTTTCAAATCGATTCACCCGAACGAAAAGAGTGGTGGAAGATGATTACAAAGAATAACTGGTGCATATCAAGGGGGCTAATTAATAGGCACTGACATCGTAGAAAACATGAGAGACGTTTTGTAAACTGCTTTGAAAACACTCGTAAAAGGGTGGCTAAAAATTATCATTTTGCATAGCCAACAGACGTTCATACTAAATTTGTGTATTGTTGCACTGTTCATCTGTAGTTTTACCATTTTTAGTTTAACTTGAGTCAAGATAAGCTGTTGCCATCACGCGTGCGGAAGTCTGTTAGTCTGTGAGCCTGATCACATTTAACTTTAGCACAAGCTACACCCTGTAGTTCTTGTCTGATTGTCACGAAATTTCATATGCAGGTTTGGGGTCATGTCTAGATGAGAATGTCCCCTTATGGTCGCGATCGGTCAACCGATATGGCTGCCCGAGCCCAAAACCTGAAAACCATTAGCACAGTCTACAGTTCGTATTTATGAAGGGATTTCATTGTAACTTGGTAGGATGCCTCTGTATAATGCCTAGATGAGAACATCCCCTTTTGGTCATGATCTGTCAACCGTGATGGCTGCCCAAGCCCGAAACCCAAAAACTTTTAGCACAGTCTGCAGGTCATATTTAATATGGAGGGATTTCATTGTAACTTGGTAGGATGACTCCGTGTGATGTCTAGATGAGAACTTCCCCATTTGGTTGCGATCTGTCAACCGTGACGACTGCCCGAGCCCAAAACCCAAAAACCTTTAGCACAGCCTGCAGGTCATATTTATGGAGGGATTTCATTGTAACTTGGTAGGTTGGCTTCATATAATGGCTAGATGAGAACGTCCCCTTTTGGACGTGATTGGGCAACTGTGACGGCTACAGGGGCCCGAAGCCTGAAAAACTTTTAGCACAGTCTACAGGTCATATTTATGAAGGGATTTCATTGTAACTTGGTAGGATGACTCCAAATGATGTCTAGATGGGAACGTCCCCTTTTGGTCATGGTCATTCAGCCTTGATGGCTGCCCGAGCCCAAAAGCCTTTAGCATAGTCTATAGGTCGTATTTATGGAAGGATTTCTTTGTAACTTGTTAGGTTGACTCCATATAATGCCTAGATGATGACATCCTCTTTTGGTTGTGATAGGTCAACTGTGACGGCTACAGGTGCCCGAAGCTCGAAAACCTTGAGCACAGTCTACACGTCATATTTATGAAGGGATTTCATTGTAACTTCATAGGATCACTCCAGATGATGCCCAAATGAGAATTTTCCTTTTGGTTGCGATCATTCAACCATGATGGCTGCCCGAGCGGCCGAGCCCGAAGCCCGAAAACCTTTAGCACAGTCTACAGGTCATATTTATGAAGGGATTTCATTGTAACTTGGTAGGATGACTCCAAATAATGTCTAGATGAGAACGTCCCCTTTTGGTCGCAATCATTCAGCCTTGATGGCTGCCCGAGCCCAAAACCCAAAAACCTTTAGCATGGTCTATAGGTAGTCTTTATGGAAGGATTTCATTGTAACTTGTTAGGTTGACTCCATATAATACCTAGATGATGACATCCCCTTTTGGTCCTGATTGATCAACTGTGACGGCTTCAGGGGCCCGAAGCCCGAAAACCTTGAGCACAGTCTACAGGTCATAATTATGAAGGGATTTCATTGTAACTTCGTAGGATCACTCCAGATGAAGCCCAGATGACAACGTCCCCTTTTGGTCACGATCATTCAACCATGGTGGCTTCCCGAGCCCAAAACCCAAAAAACTTTAGTACAGACTACAGGTTGTATTTATGAAGGGACTTCATTGTAACTTAGTAGAATAACTCAGTATAATGTTGAGATGAGGATGTCCCCTTTTAGTTGCAATCGGTCAACCGTCATGGCTACACAGGCCTGAAGCCCGAAAACATTTAGCACAGTCTACAGGCCATATTTATGAAGGGATTCGGGAGCGCGGTGGCTCAGTAGGTAGAGATGCAGGCTGCAAGCGGAGAGGTCCTCGGTTCGAATTCCACCTGCGGCAACCGCGTTGTGTCCTTAGGCAAGACACTTCATCTCCATTGCCGCGTGGGGGCACGATGACGCCGTGTACTAAGGCGTACTGCACGTCGATGGTGCGCATGTCTTCAACCAATCTAACCCTGCCTGTGCTGCAGTGCTGAGTTACGATGTTGGGGAGCTGGCAGCTGCTCGTCGTTGCTCGGTGGTTCTCTCCGAGTACTCCGGCTTCCTCCACCCGTAAAACTGTCACGGTCAAGATTAGCCATTGTGCATAAATATGTGACCTTAAACATCAATAAATAATACATAAATATGAAGGGATTTCAATGTAACTTGATAGGATGACTCGTTTTGGAATAATTTCACTGTAACTTGGTAACTTTCGTTGATATACTTTAACTGTGAGGGCCACATACATTAACTGTGAGGTCATATTAACCCACCCCTCAGCTCTTTAGTACAGTGTACACCTCATATTATTTTTATTAAAAATATAGCATACAGGGAACAGAAATTAACATATTCCCAATTATCACAATTCTAGTCTTATTTCATAATCCTTTCATAAACATTGAACAGTATCCTTTTCATCAATCACAACACACAGACAAGTTAGGCTACAGTGTCATTGACACTTTCATTGAATCAGAATGTTGGAAGAGCGCATAAAATATTGAATTGCTAATTTGCACCATGCGAGCAAAATTTGAGTGATTAGATCGCATCTGGGAGATTTTGCTTCGCAAATAGTGATGCGAACCCAAACAAAAAATACCCTGATTTAATAATCGGTATTCTGTTGTACCCCAGTGTTTTTTCTGAATTGCTGGGTATTTGAGTTGGCCAAATCACCTTAGCCTAAAATGTGATGTGTTGAATGTATTGAGAGTGAAAGAGCTGAATTTCAAGATTGGTGACCGTCCTATATAGTGATATTGTGATATGACGAAACTTGGACGTCCGCACCGGTACCTGTATCGTGAGTTGCTGTATCGGTATGTATCGGAGTACCAGGATATCGTCCCAAGCCTAAATTTTACATGAATGAATATGGACAGGGAAGCCAAGTCAGACGCGATACCAGACAAAAAGGCAAAAATGATGCAACTTATGGTTCAGGTACTACGGACACTACATGGGCAACAATTCTTTCTTGACAAAGTCCCACAATCGGTGTCCTTTATCAGGTATATCAAATAACTTGCTCATTGTCTAAGAGGTAATTTTACAGAGAACAGTCTGGACAATAAGGATTGTTACATTCAACACAGTCAGAGTATGAAGCTAAAAACTTGAAAGCCAAACTCTTTTTTTTTTAACATATTTCTATTTTCGAGCAGACTAAATTCTGTATCTAATTCGTTCCACAATTTTGGATACAAGTACAATGGGAACTTCTCTAGAGATCCGAGTTCTAGTTCTGCTTACATGTAGAAGCGTAGTCTGTCTCATATTTCTGTAGGTCTGGCTGTTAACGTATGTAAAGAAATCAAATGAGTCTGGAAGGTTGGATGTTTTCCAATTGAAGATGAACAATACAGCATGAAGTGTAAATAGATCACTAACCTTGAGGGTACAGTCCTTAATAAACAGAGGATCAGTGTGGGCATTGAATCTTTTATTATTTGTTTTTCATATGGACCTTTTTTGCATTAAAAGTAATTTATGGATGCCTCTTTAGTCACCCCAAATCTGAATACCATAAATAAAGTGACTGTGCTCAAGAGCAAAGTAGAGAGTTCTCCAGGCATCGTGTGGAAGAATGGATTTGACTTTACTGAGGGCTAAATTTGCCTGTGCAATTTTGGAGCATGGCTGTGATATACGAATTTTATGTGATATCTTGTCATCAGTGTTAATCCCAAGAAATTTTAGAGATTTTTCGATTTACTCGACGCCCTCTGTTGTTATTCTCTTATTGTCGATACATACATTTACTTGCAAAATGTCCATTTTCTTCCGAATAGGGTTAAATACAATATGTTTTGTTTTGTTGGCATTTATAACCAGGCGATTAGTAGAACACCATTCGGTTACTTTACGTGATTCATTATTTATATAATTTGTCGAATTATTCATGTTAGGACTTGATGAATACGACGCAGTAGTATTGTCTGCAAATGACAGGAGTTTTTAGGGAAGTGGAATTACAGATGTCGTTAATGTACAATAAAAATAGAATGGGGCCTAATAACGAACCTTGTGGGACCCCACAAGTTATTTTTGTCAGGTCCAATTTTTTTTCGCCGTAAAAAACAATTGTTTTCTATTTGATAAATAACTTTTGCACCATTCGTTGGAAAATCCACATCACCCCATAATATTCTAGTTTCTTGATCAAAGTTTTGTGATTTATAGTGTCGAATGCTTTTGTTAAATCTAGGAAAACTGCTAAACTAAAGTCTTTGGTGTGTTTGTTATTTTTCTCAGCGACTTGTTTTAGCAGTTGAAGAACTGTATGGATTGTGGAATGTTTCTTTCTAAATCCCTGTTGATGCTCACATGAGATTTCAAATCTATTTAGGAAACTAATGATTCTGATCAACATACGTTTTTCTATAACTTTGGAAAATATTGGCAGAACACTAATTGGTCTGTAGTTCGTGAATTTATGTACATCACTGGATTTATAAATGGGGGCCACTTTAGCAATTTTCATTTTGTCAGGCACTACACCTTAAGTAAATGATTTATTAATTATGTGTGTCAATGGGGTCGCAATGAGATTTACTGTTTCAGAAGATCCCAGCTGATATTGTCACAGTCGGCTTGTTTTGGATTTCATTGATTTTACAACATTAATGATTTCCAATGAAGAGGTCAGTTCTAGAAAGAAATTATTCGGAAATTGTTCATTCATGTAATCTGTAATCGAAGAATGGCTTGTTTTGGGCTCACCAACGATAGTTGTGTGAGCCTATGGCATAGCCCTCATGTCGGCGTTGTCGGCATCCGGATTCATTCATTTTGAACTTTTGTGTGCAGGTTTTGATTTTTTTTTTTTTTATTTTGCTTCTATTTTTTTTTTATGTCAGCATGCTTTTCAGTGATAGTAATATTTTATTCAACCCTTTCCATGCTCAGTTACTTGAATTTTGGACTTTTGTGTACAGGTTTTTGACTTTTCTGTGCAGGTATTTGACTTTTGTGTACAGGTTTTGAAATTTTGTCTTCAAGTGGAGTTTTACCTTACTGGCATATTGCCATGGTGGTTACCTTAACATTTCAGGGTATTTGTCTCAATTTTAACCCTTTGAAACAAATGATACTTTTTTGACTTTTATGTGCAGGTTTTGAGGTTTGTCTTTCTTTTCTTCCAAGTGGATATTTTTCAAGTAGAGTTTCACCTTACTGGCATATTGCCATTATGGTTAATGTGACATTTGCAGGGTATTTTTCTCAATTTTAACCCTGTAAAACAAATGTGATACTTTTTGTGACTTTTATATGCAGGTTTTGAGGTTTGTCTTTCTTTTCTTCCAAGTGGCGACTTACCTTGTAGCATATTGCCATGGTTCCTATTTTATGTTAGGATGCTTCTTGGGGCTAGTATTATTGGCTCACCAACGTTAGTTGTGTGAGCCTATGGCATAGCCCTCATGTCGGCGTCGGCGTCCGCTCTCAAATATTTTGAACTTTTATGTACAGGTTTTGATTTTTTGGCTTTTTAAAATTTTTTTTAGTTTCTGCATATTGCTATGGTGGTTCACTTTAACATTTAACTCTTTTCCAGGGTATTTTGTCTTAATTTTAACCCTTTGCTTTTATGTACAGGTTGTGATAAAAAAAAAAAAAATTTAAATTGAGGTTGACCTCACTGCATATTGCAGTGGTGGTTACTATAACATTGATATCATTCCAGTGCATTTTTAAAAAAAATATTTTTTACCCTTTCAATCGATTTTTATTAGACAAATTTTGATGTTTGCGTGCAGGTTTTGATGCTTTTTCTTTTCCTTTCTTCCAAGTGGAAATTTACCTTGTAGCATATGTCCATGCTTTCTATTGTATGTAAACATGCATCTTAGGGCTATGTTTGTATTATTTAACCCTTTTCCTCCTGAATTACTTCAATTTTGGACTTTTATGTTCAGCTTTTGGACTTAGGCTTACAGCTTCTTACTTTTATGCACAGGTTGTGATAAAAAAAAAAACAATTTCAAATGAGGTTGACCTCACTGCATATTGCAGTGGTGGTTATTATAACATTGATATCTTTCCAGTGCATTTTTAAAGATTTTTTAACCCTTTGAATAGATTTTTAGACTTATTTTGACGTTTGCGTGCAGGTTTTCATGGGTTTTTTTTTTTTCCTTTCTTCCAAGTGTAGATTTACCTTGTAGCATATGTCCATGCTTTCTATTGTATGTAAACATGGATCTTAGGGCTATGTTGTATTCTTTAACCCTTTTCCTGCTTAATTACTTCAATTTTGAACTTCTTTTGTTTACAGGTTTGGATTTTTGTGCTTTTTAAAATAAAAAAATTTTAAGTGGAGTTTTACCTCACTGGCATATTGCTATGGTGGTTACTGAAACATTTTCAGAGTATTTTTCTAAATTTTAACCCTTTAAAACAAATGTGATACTTTTTTTACTTTTATGTGCAGGTTTTGAGGTTTGTCTTTCTTTTCTTCCAAGTGGATATTTTTCAAGTAGAGTTTAACCTTACTGGCATATTGCCATTGTGGTTACTGGTGACAGGGTATTTTTCTCAATTTTAACCCCTTAAACAAATGTGATACTTTTTTTTACTTTTATGTGCAGGTTTTGAGTTTGTCTTTCTTTTCTTCCAAGTAGTGACTTACCTTGTAGCATATTGCCTGCCATAGTTCCTATTTTATGTTAGGATACTTCTTTGGCTATTTTTATATTATTTAACCCTTTAGCTGCTTATAGGCTCACCAACGTTAGTTGTATGAGCCTATGGCATAGCCCTCATGTCGGTGTCGGCGTCGGCGTCCGCTCTCAAATATTTTGAACTTTTGTGTACAGGTTTTGATTTTTTGGCTTTTTAAAATTTTGTTTAGTTTCTGCATATTGCTATGGTGGTTCACTATAACATTTAACTCTTTTCCAGGGTATTTTGTCTTAATTTTAACCCTTTGAAAAAAATTTTAGACTTATTTTGATGTTTGCGTGCAGGTTTTGATGTTTTTTTGTCCCTTTCTTCCAAGTGGAGATTTACCTTGCAGCATATGGCCATGCTTTCTATTGTATGTAAACATGCATCTTAGGGCTAAGTTTGTATTATTTAACCCTTTTCCCCCTGAATTACTTCAATTTTGGACTTTTATGTTCAGCTTTTGGACTTAGGCTTACAGCTTTTTACTTTTATGTACATGTTGTGATAAAAAAAAATATTTAAATTGAGGTTGACCTCACTGCATATTGCAGTGGTGGTTATTATAACATTGATATCTTTCCAGTGCCTTTTTAAAATTTTTTTAACCCTTTGAATAGATTTTTAGTCTTATTTTGACGTTTGCGTGCAGGTTTTCATGGGTTTTTTTTTTTCTTTCTTCCAAGTGTAGATTTACCTTGTAGCATATGTCCATGCTTTCTATTGTATGTAAACATGCATCTTAGGGCTACGTTGTATTCTTTAACCCTTTTCTTGCTTAATTACTTCAATTTTGGACTTCGTTTGTTTACAGGTTTGGATTTTTGTGCTTTTTAAAAAAAAATTTTCTCCTTTGCATATTGCTATGGGGGTTAACGATAACATTCAACTCTTTTCCAGGGTATTTTGTCTTAATTTTAACCCTCTGAATCAAATTTTGGACTTATTTTGACATTTGTGTGCAGGTTTTGATGTTTTTTTACTTTTATGTGCAGGTTTTAAGGTTTGTCTTTCTTCTCTTCCAAGTGGCGACTTATAGCGGGGGAGGAATTCGTCACATACAGGTGAATTGTGCACTTGGTGATACCTTCTTGAAATTTGGCACACTGTTAGTGTAGGCTATGAGGTTCTCAAAAACGATCGGCTACAAGTTGACACCGACCGGTGGCGACCAGTAGCGGCACAATCCAAAATGGCCGCCAGCGGCTGAAGGGAACCTCCTTTTCGACGGTCTACCGACTATACATCCGATTGTAAGGGCGCGAAAGTGAACTCTGATCCACGCACGTGTTGGAAACAGACGTGGGAGATGATGTAGAATAAAACGAGATTCTCTATACGGACGCATCAATTTCTTGGAACTTGAAAAGAGCGTTGTTTCGCGTTCGTTAAGCTACGGAGTGGGACAAAATCTCAAATTCTCAATTGTTTACCAGCTATTCCTGCACAAGGGAAGAATTCAGCAGCTAGACAAGCTTCAGTTGCCATCTTGGATATGCCTGCTGTAGTCCATGTAATCAAACCACAGAAAGCGGATCTGTTTGGAGAATATGCTCGATTGCAATTATTGCCATACATCGAATCTCTGATTAACACGAACACCACAAGGGTTGATGCGATCTATGACTGTTACCCCGAAGGCAGTTTGAAGAATCAGACGCGAGCAAAATGCCTCGGTGAGACAGCAGTTAGGTTGATACGGGTGTCCGAGAACGTCCCTTTACCTAAAGGGAAGAATTGGCAGGCATTCTTGAAAGTTAGTGAGAATAAAGACGAATTTTTCAAGTTCCTGTCTGCTGAACTGCTGAAATTAACATCAACATCCGAGTACCAGTTGTTAACGACATCAGGAGAATATGTACTATGCAATAAGGATGTTAGCTTATGTGACATATCTCCATCGAACCACGAGGAAGCAGACACGCGCATGATGCTTCATCTCAACCATGCAGTCTCACAAGGTCACAAAATAGCTTTTCTTCGCACGGTTGATTCTGATGTCGTCATTCTGTCTTTGCACCATTTCGCAACATTCCGTGACCTTGGACTCAGTGAGCTGTGGATTGGGTTTGGAATTGGAAAGGCATATAAAGATATGCCAATTCATGAGATAGCTTCACAACTTGGACCTGATTACTGTAAGGCCCTGACTTTCTTCCACGCCTTCACAGGTTGTGATGTAACATCCAGCATGCTCGGCATTGGGAAGAAGACAGGATGGAATGCATGGATGAATTTTCCCGCATCAACTGAAATGATGATAGAATTGACTGAGAATCCGCAAGTCTTTTCAGAGGATTCCCCTCATATGCAGCATATCGAAAAACTCACCATACAGATGTACAGTAACAGTTGTGTCAGTACACGTGTCAATGATGCGAGACGGCATATGTTCACACATGGCCTTAAGTCTATGGAAAACATCCCGCCCACCAAAGCAGCTCTGTATCAACATGTAAAAAGGGTAATTCTTGTATCATCTTTCATTTGGCATCGTGCTCTGCAGAAACACTTATGTGTGCCAGACCCATCACAGTACGGATGGGAGTGGAATCCACGTCTCAATATTCTGGTCCCATTTTGGACTCACCTAGGAGACGCAAGTGCTGCATGTGCACTGATGCTCCACTGTAGTTGTGCCAAGGCCTGCAAGGGCAATTGCAAATGCTTGAAAGCTGGATTAAGGTGCACACCTTTGTGTAAGTGTGAAGGTGGCTGTTGTAACAATATTGAGTAGTATACTGTCATGTTAGGACCAGTCATCTCCTATTCTGGTATTTTTTTTTCCATTTTCGGCCAGTTAACACATGTCATGTTTCTAGTTGAGTTGATTTTGCTAACAAATGTTCATCCCATGTGGCTTGCTACATTGTCCGGGGTATAGGAATACAGTTTTAGATTTCGGAAAATAGTCTGTTATTTACTGCACAAGACGGTGTTAATTCATGCATAGCATGATACAATATCCCCAACTATTTTGCCTCTGTACAACAGTTGATACCTTCGTTCACCCGTGTGTTCATCTATGGTATCCTTGTCTTTCTCTGGCCATAGGCCACATGTGACTAGTCAGTTCCTACTCCATAGCAAATCAACTTGGAAATCCTTCATCTTGTAGCGCACTCATGTCTCAATGAATCCATACCTGAGTTGATCTAATAAATCTAACGTAAGGTATCAAATTGCCATACCGGATCATATTTCGATAAGTTATTCGCTAAAACATTTCGACCACTCATCGACATCAAAGGTCATGTTTTGGCTCCCAGTGGTGGCTATATCTCTATATCCCTGGTAAAGTAGCATACCATGAGGGATGGGCATTAAGTGTCGGCAACATTAATCCTGACTTGGAACACACCACATCTTAACTGGCCGAAAATGAAGAATACTACTTGTAGTCAAAAAATATTCCTGTACCTCGAATGACTGCAAACATACACTCACCCCTTCTAGTCCCATTTTGCCAATGTTCTATACTGGCAAGATAACATTGTATAATTAACAACGGGAACTAATGCATCCCGAGTTCATTCCAGCACTGCCCTTGCTGGCAGACGTGTCGCTATGGTGTTGAGATTGAACCAGAACTCCTCTAGAAATTTGATAGTTTTATTTTCTTAGAAAATAAATCTATCGAAAATGCCGGAAGTTGAGAATAGACTGTCACTTTAATTGGATTATCAAATGTCCAAGTATCCCCACTGCTGCATACTATCGAGTACCCTTGTTCATGTGTTGACAGGAATCTCTCATACCATGTTCATTTGACCATTGCATTCCCGAGAAACATTCAACACTAATTTATCTACGGACGGACGATCATACTGACAGTCAGACACACAGACGCACACATCGACGGAAATTCTGATCCCATTATCCATTAATCTTCCCCCCAACTTGTTCCAAGGGCTTCACTCCATCATTCACATCAATTACAGCACATGTATGGTGTTAGGTTTGGAGCTTCAGTTGTGCGATCGGCGAAAATAGCTTTTTTTCGATCCGCTTGGCGGCCATTTTGGATTTCGCTGCTAGTGGTGGCTAGAGGATGGTGCCAACTTGTAGCCGATCGATTTTGAAATCTCTGATGCCTACCCTTACATCATGCCAAATTTCAGGAAGGTATCACCAAGTGCACAATTCTAGCGAATTCCTCCCCCGCTATTACCTTGTAGCATATTGCCATGGTTCCTATTTTATGTTAGGATGCTTCTTGGGGCTATTATTATATTATTTAACCCTTTAGGTGCTTATTTACTTTAATTTTGGACTTTTGTGTGCAGGTTTTTGACATTTGTGTACAGGTTTTGATATTTTTTTTTAAGTGGAGTTTTACCTCACTGGCATATTGCCATGGTGGTTACTGTAACATTTGTTCCTATTTTATGTTAGGATGTTTCTTGGGGCTATTATTATATTATTTAACCCTTTAGGTGCTTATTTACTTTGATTTTGGACTTTTGTGTGCAGGTTTTTGACTTTTATGTGCAGGTTTTGAGGTTTTTGACTCACCAACGTTAGTTGTGTGAGCCTATGGCATAGCCCTCATGTCGATGTCAGCGTCCGCTCTCAAATATTTTGAACTTTTGTGTACAGGTTTTGATTTTTTGGCTTTTTAAAATTTTGTTTAGTTTCTGCATATTGCTATGGTGGTTCACTATAACATTTAACTCTTTTTCAGGGTATTTTGTCTTAATTTTAACCCTTTGAATCAAATTTTAGACTCATTTTGATGTTTGCGTGCAGATTTTGATGGTTTTTTTTCCCTTTCTTCCAAGTGGAGATTTACCTTGCAGCATATGTCCATGCTTTCTGTTGTATGTAAACATGCATCTTAGGGCTATGTTTGTATTATTTAACCCTTTTCCTGCTGAATTACTTCATTTTTGGACTTTTATGTACAGCTTTTGGACTTAGGCTTACAGTTTCTTACTTTTATGTACAGGTTGTGATAAAAAAAAAACAATTTCAAGTGAGGTTGACCTCACTGCATATTGCAGTGGTGGTTATTATAACATTGATATCTTTCCAGGGCATTTTTAAAAATTTTTTAACCCTTTGAATAGATTTTTAGACTTATTTTGACATTTGCGTGCAGGTTTTCATGTTGTTTTTTTTTTCCTTTCTTCCAAGTGTTGATTTATCTTGTAGCATATGTCCATGCTTTCTATTGTATGTAAACATGGATCTTAGGGCTACGTTGTATTCTTTAACCCTTATCCTGCTTAATTACTTCAATTTTGGACTTCTTTTGTTTACAGGTTTGGATTTTTGTGCTTTAAAAAAAATTTTTTTCTTCTTTGCATATTGCTGTGGGGGTTCACGATATCATTTAACTCTTTTCCAGGGTATTTCGTCTTAATTTTAACCCTTTGAATCAAATTTTGGACTTATTTTGACGTTTGTGTGCAGGTTTTGATGTTTTTTTACTTTTTTTTGTGCAGGTTTTAAGGTTTGTCTTTCTTTTCTTCCAAGTGGATATTTTTCAAGTAGACTTTCACCTTACTGGCATATTGCCATTGTGGTTACTGTGACAGGGTATTTTTCTCAATTTTAACCCCTTGAAACAAATGTGATACTTTTTTTTTACTTTTATGTGCAGGTTTTGAGGTTTGTCTTTCTTTTCTTCCAAGTGGTGACTTACCTTGTAGCATATTGCCATGGTTCCTATTTTATGTTAGGTTGCTTCTTGGGCTATTTTTATATTATTTAACCCTTTAGCTGCTTATTTACTTTAATTTTGGACTTTTCTGTGCAGGTTTTGTACTTTTGTGTGCAGCTTTTCATATTTTTTTTAAGTGGAGTTTTATCTCACTGGCATATTGCCACGCTGGTTATTGTAATATTTTCAGGGTATTTTTCTAAATTTTAACCCTTTGAAACAAATGTGATACTTTTTATACACCCGTTTGAAAAACGGGACGTATTATAGTATGGCGTTGTCCGTCCGTCTGTCCATCCGTCCGTCCGTCCATCCGTCCGTCCGTCCGTCCGTCCGTCCGTCCGTCCGTCCGTCCGTTTGGTTTCCGAACAATAACTTTAGTATTTGTTTTCTGATCGGCTCCAAATGTGATATGTGGTTTAATCACAACAAAATACAGGTCAAGTTCGAATATGGGGTCGGTCCGAACATTTTTCACCTGAATTATGGCCCCAGTTGGACTTAGAATTCGTCAAATATTTGGTTCCAGATGATAACTTTAGTATTTGTTTTCCGATCGGCTCCAAATGTGGTATGTGGTTTAATCACAACAAAATACAGGTCAAGTTCGAATATGGGGTCGGTCCGAACATTTTTCGCCTGAATTATGGCCCCAGTTGGACTTAGAATTCGTCAAATATTTGGTTTCCGGATGATAACTTTAGTATTTGTTTTCCGATCGGCTCCAAATTTGGTATGTGGTTTAATCACAACAAAATACAGATCAAGTTCAAATATGGGGTCGGTCTGAACAATTTTTGCCTGAATTATGGCCCCTGTTGGACTTAGAATTCGTCAAATATTTGGTTTCCGGATGATAACTTTAGTATTTGTTTTCCGATCAGCTCCAAACTTGGTATGTGGTTTAATCACAACAAAATACAGGTCAAGTTCGAATATGGGGTCGGTCTGAACAATTTTTGCCTGAAATATGGCCCCTGTTGGACTTAGAATTCTTCGTCAAATATTTGGTTTCCGGATGATAACTTTAGTATTTGTTTTTCGATTGGCTTCAAACTTGTTAGTCTTTTTCTCAAATGACTGAAAAATTTAGTCATTTCACAAAATCACTGATTTCAAAGTCTGACCGTAACATATATATATATGCCAGTATAAATTTCTCGCACTCTAAAAAAATTGCAAATGTGTTAAAATGGTACAATTTGAACAGTTCACGGGCGTATGATGCAATGCCCAGCGGTGCTCTTGTTTTACTTTTATGTGCAGATTTTGAGGTTTGTCTTTCTTTTTTTCAAAGTGGAGACTTACCTTGTAGCATATTGCCATGGTTCCTATTTTATGTTAGCATGCTTCTTAGGGGTTATTATTATATTATTTAACCCTTTAGCTGCTTATTTTCTTTAATTTTGGACTTTTGTGTGCAAGTTTTGAACTTTTTTTTTCACTCCAGCCACCCCTTTACATTGGCCACCTGTTGGTGAGCCACGGGGTACTGATACCCCCTCTAGTTCTTTCTTTTCTTCCAAGTTGATATTTTTCAGGTAGAGTTTCACCTTACTGGCATATTGCCATGGTGGTTACTGTGACATTATCAGGGTATTTTTCTCAATTTTAATCCATTGAAACAAATGTAATACTTTTTTTTTTTAACTTTTATCTGCAGGTTTTGAGGTTTGTCTTTCTTTTCTTCCAAGTGGCGACTTACCTTGTAGCATATTGGCATGGTTCCTATTTTATGTTAGCTTGCTTCTTGGGGCTAGTATTATATTATTTAACCCATTAGCTGCTTATTTACTTTTATTTTAGACTTTTGTGTGCAGGTTTTGGACTTTTTTTTTTTACTCCAGCCACCCCTTTACATTGGCCATATATCTTCAGGTTACTGATGTGCCACGCTGTATAGTTTTTGGTGTAACTCTGATAATTTGATCCTGAGATATTAACCCTTTATGCTTCAAACTGAAAATTTCTCCAATCACTTTTTGAAAATAATTGCTTGGGTTGTCATGTTACTTTATATGTATCTTCAGGTTACTGATGTTCCGAGCTGTATACTTTTTGGTGTAAATCTGATAATTTGATCCTGACAAAATGCCCTCACATGGATTTTACCTGTCCACAAAATTGGTCCTGAGACGATAACAGCTTTCTACTAGGTATGGGTACACATCTGACGATTTAATCGGCCTATTTTTATTTTCTGCCAGGATCTTTTTATAATAAATTGCCTTACATTGTTTATTGACGTGGCTGAATATTCTGCCGTAATTTTTATAATTTCGAATGTTTTGATCTGTGGGAGATTTCAACTTCTTGTGGTAGAATTTTCTTTTATTTTTTGATGAAATAAGAAGACACTTTGACATCCATGGCTGATGTTTAAGGTTTTTTTTGTTAGGGAGAATTTTTATCTCAACTTTGGCGAAGCCAAATTTGAGCTTTTGTCATGGCCCGTCGTCCGTCTGTCAACGATTGGATACGGCTCGGGCAAGAGCCTGTATTTATGAACCGATCTTTACGAAACTTCTTGGCTACCTTTGTAATGACTGTGGGACGAGAACGAGTGTTTTTGGGTGCGGTCCGAAATTCAAGATGGCTGCCAACCACCATTTTGTAGCGATGATGCAGAAATCTGTTTTTTGTACAGAACTTCCACATGAAAGCTCTGATTTGAATAATTTTTTGTATGAATGTTTAGTACCATGAGATACATCACATATCATACAGGTTTTTTTCTCGTGCTTAAATTATGCAAATTAGACTAACTTTGATTTATTTAGTGTTACTTTCACCACTGTCAGTGCAAATGCCAATATGGCTCGGGCTAGAGGCCACATTTATGAACTGATCTTTACAAAACTTCTTGGGTACCTTTGTTATCACCGTGGGACGAGAACGAGTGTTTTTGGATCCGGTCCGAAATTCAATCAGATTTTTGCACAGAACTTCTACATGAAAGCTCTGATTTGAATAATTTTTTGTATGAATGTTTAGTACCATGTGATACATCACATATAATACGGGTTTTTTTCTCGTGCAGAAATTATGCAAATTAGATGAACTTTGATTTTTTCAGTGCTACTTACACACAGTAAGTACACATCTCAATACGGCTCGGGTTAGAGGCTGTATTTATCAACCGATCTTCACGAAACTTCTTGGGTACCTCTGTTATCACCATGGGACGAGAACGAGTGTTTCGGAGTGCGGTCCGAAATTCAAGATGGCTGCCAATGGCCATTTTGTGCCAAAATTAGGTCTAATCAGTTTTTAGTCCCCTACCGGCATCGCCGGTGGGGACTATAGGTTTGTACTCCGTCCATCCGTCAGTCTGTCAGTCTGTCAGTCACACTTTAGTTTTCCGGAGTTTTTTTGGAAACGCTTTAACGGAATGATTTCATTTTTGGTAAACTACTATAGAACGATGACTTACAGATTAAGTTTGAGTTTCATGCTGATTGCATTATTCTTGTGTGAGTTACGGCCCTTGGAAATATGGGAAAAAGCACCAAAATATCAGTTTTCCGAAGTTTTTTTGGAAACACTTCAACGGAATGATTTCATTTTTGGTAAACTACTATAGAACGATGACTTACAGATCAAGTTTGAATTTCATGCTGATTGCATTATTCTTGTGTGAGTTACGGCCCTTGGAAATATGGGAAAAAGCACCAAAATATCAGTTTTCCGGAGTTTTTTTGGAAACGCTTCAACGGAATGATTTCATTTTTGGTAACCTACTATAGAACGATGACTTACAGATCAAGTTTGAGTTTCATGCTGATTGCCGTATTCTTGTGTGAGTTATGGCCCTTGGAAATATGGAAAAGCGCTAAAATATCAGTTTTCGGGACTTTTTCTGGAAACGCTTCAACGGAATGATTTCATTTTTGGTAACCTACTATAGAATGATGACTTACAGATCAAGTTTCATTTACACTCTGTCCATTCATCCGTCAGTCTGTCAGTCAGTCTGTCGGTCATACTTTAGTTTTCCGGACTTTTTTTGGAAACGCTTCAACGGAATGATTTCATTTTTGGTAACCTACTATAGAACAATGACTTACAGATCAAGTTTCATTTGCACTCTGTCCATCCGTCAGTCTGTCAGTCAGTCTGTCAGTCATACTTGAGTTTTCCGGACTTTTTTTGGAAATGCTTCAACCGAATGACTTCATTCTTGGTAACCTACTATAGAACAATGACTTACAGTTCAAGTTTGAGTTTCATGCTGATTGCATTATTGTTGTGTGAGTTATGGCCCTTGGAAATATGGAAAAGTGCCAAAATATCAGTTTTCTGGACTTTTTTTTGGAAATGCTTCAACGGCATTCATGCTGATCACATATTGGTTATAACATTGTATAATTATTAATGCTCATTAGTCCGGTTGGGGACATTGTATTGCTTCAGCGATACATGCGCTCTTGTTGTACACAACTTCGTGCGCTCTTGTTGTACACAACTTCTATACGGCTCAGGTTAGAGGCCGTTTTTATGAACCGATCTTTACGAAACTTCTTGGGTACCTTTGTTATCACCATGGGATGAGAACGAGTGTTTTGGGGTGTGGTCCGAAATTCAAGATGGCCACCAGCAGCCAGTTTGTACCAAAATTAGTGCAATCAGTCTTTTGTACAGAACTTCAGTATGAAAGTTCTGATTTGAATAAATTTTTGTATGAATGTTTAGTAACATGGAATACATCACATATAGTATGGGTTTTTTCTCGTGCCGAAATGATGCAAATTAGATGAATTCTGATGTATTTAGTGCTACTTATATACTGTAAGTGCACATGTCAATACGGCTTGGGCTAGAGGCTGTATTTATCAACCGATCTTCACGAAGCTTCTTGGGTACCTTTGTTATCACCTTGGAACAAGAACGAGTGTTTCTGAGTGCGGTCCAAAATTCAAGATGGCTGCCAGTGGCCATTTTGTACCAAAATTATTTCCAATCAGTTTTTTGTCACAACTTCTATACAGCTCGTATTTATGAACTGATCTTCACGAAACTTCTTGGGTACCTTTGTTTTCACCTTGGGACAGGAATGAGTGTGTTTTGGGGTGCCTTTGTTATCACTCTGCTATGAGAACAAATATTTTGGGGTTCAGTCAGACCCACTCTGGGACTCAAAGATTTCTTTTCTAGTTTAGTATCTGACTGTCACCCACCTTTACAATACTTTACCTATACATTTGTTACAGGCTACGGCCAGTATTTATGTACAGACCGTTACAATACTTTATATGTACCATTGTTATCAGGTCATTACCTAGATGTTTGTCATTGCTGTGTTACATACTATACATGTACATGTCTTGACAAGTTGAGCTAGTGTCATTGACACTTTCATTATTTTAGGAAAAGTCACGTCGAAGGTTGAGCTGAAACGATTTTTTCGGGTTTTTGATTGATTAATCACATGGATGAACCTTGGTTAACCGATTAATCACTTGCCCTTATAGGTAGTTGAATAAATGCCCTTATAGGTAGTTGAATAATAGTTGATGATTTATAGCAATAACCCTTGACCCAACATAAAGAACAAAATCAGCCAGCTCTACTTTCAAAAATCTCCATTCAGATTTTAATATGTTTTCAGTTTTTGTCTCAAAAACATAGCTTATGATCCTTCATTGGAACGAGCTTGGTCAGTTTTTGAGACAAAAATTGAAGATTTTTAGTATTCAAGAATCTGTTTTGCAAGTGTCGTCTGCTACCCGCATTGGGTAAAGGTTAACTTAAGAATGACCAGTTCCAGCTGCTGATACAGTATAATGATCATGCAAGAGAACAAGTATGTCATCACATAACTTGTATGCTTTACTCTGTCTCATATAATTGATGTGAGTTAGTGTCACAATGTTTGCCTGTTTGTTTTGGAGCAAGTTTGTTCCTTTGTTAACCCAGAAAATGCTGTAGTTCAAAAGTAATGGTTTATTGATCAATTACTTTTTTGATCGATCAAGATGTTGATCATTGGTTAATCGATTAATCGGTTAACCGTTTCAACTCCAGTTGAAGGCACTCTGATAGATATCCCTAAAGGTGTTGTAGGCTATGTTTGGACAGCTCAACTCCATAACGGAAGAAAAATCACATTCCGACAGCAATGAATAGAAGTGTGCAATGTTCTCTGGATTAATTTTTCTTTGAAATTTGGTGGTTGAAACCTCATTATTTTCTTTGTTTTCTATGTGAAAAATGTCAAAATGATCAGCTACTTCAGTCAAGACTATGCCAGATGTTGATGTGGATAAGATATTATTTGAGTAAATATGGTCAATAATGGTTGCCAAATAAGTTGTTACTCTAGTCGGTTTAGTTATAAATGAGAGAAACCCTTGACTGAACATTAAATCAGTAAATTCTTTGGTCTCTTGATGGGATTCAATTTCCTATCAACCTACCTTACAATTGTTTACAACAGGCTTGCACTACAGTGGAAGTCCCTAACTTGGAAAAATACTCTCTATTTTTTTCTTGGGAATTTGGGAAAGAAAAGTGGTGCAAAAGCACCAAGAAAAAATAAGCCTAAACTGGGTTGAGTGCGACCGGCGCACTCCCAGTAGGGGTCACTCTTCTTGTACTAATCCACGTCTTCCGGAACCAGTGCGCAGACGTATAACCAACTTGTCATTCTATTTTATCCGCCATCTTGTCAGGATGCGGATCATTTTGCTCATCAACAGCGATACCTTTTGACTTGATGTTAACGATGTTCCTGTACTGAATTGTGGATTCGTAGCTGTTTCTTCACTATCCAGACATACAGGGCTGTGTTTTTGTATATTCTCTCGATTATTCCCTGTATTTTTTGTGATAAATCTCTATTCCGATTCCACGTGCGATTTCCGCGTACTCTGATGTTTCAGTCTTTTGTTCATTAATGCTAACCCTTTGGGTTCTGCTTTTATCTGAGTTCGGGCCGTTTCCTCCGTGCCCACGGGAAGGGGAACGCGGTCCTTTCGGGGCCTCCTGATTCGACTCTGTCTGGAGAGAGTTCTACCCCCTCCTGGGAGTTTTGCAGTCTTTTTGTGGCGTGAATACCACGGTAGCTGCTGACTTTCTGGCGAAGAGATGCTTGTTCCGGGACTACTGTGCCCTTCCAGTCGACATCTGAGGCTGTCACTAGGGTTGTGACTCCTCATTTGGAGCCGAGCTCAGTTGCTCTCTCCGCTTTTCTGCCTTTGTCAACAGCTACTGATGTATCCACGCCTGCTGCTGCTCCATCGGTGATGTCATCGGTCTCCATTTCAGCCGGCCTCAGCTTATCCCTGCAGGGGTCTGCTTCTTTGGACGTGGGATATCTGCCTCAACCTTCCCTAAATTCAACTCGGCGAAGTCGGAAGTGGTTGCCGGATGATCCCTCTACTGTGTTCTCTCAGCTGTTGAGCCCAGCAGGTTTTGTTTTGGATTCAGATGTCCATGGTTGGATGACTGTAGACTCTTTTGCGCTTCCGTCCACGCACTCTGGTCCTTCGCACAGTTTTGCGGGACCAGCACATTTTTTTTTTGTGTTGCCTGGACCTTCTGTCCCCCAGAGGTCCGCTGCGACTCTCCTGAGTTCCCGCACTTCAGATCCTCTGGGTATTTCATACCCCTATAAGCATCTGTATTCTGATGTTTCGGCTGCCACCCGTCACCCCTGCAGGGTGTTCTAGAGGATCATGACCCTTCGCTGGTTTAGAGGGTCAGATGCAAAGCCACTTTGCTGGGCTGTTCCCATATCGAACCGGCAGATATGGGTCGTGAGCTTATGGAGGCCCTCTCCTAGCTTCTTTCCAAGAGCCTGCCAGACTTTGACGATCTTGGATCAGGACTCCTCCTCCCTCAGGCTTCCCAAGCTCAAGTCAGATGTTATTCCAGTGGTGACTTTGGAGTCCATGTTGGACTTATCCTTGGCTGCTTATTTGCCTCCAGATAAGTTTGACGACATACAGGCTCCATTGTGTGTGCTCTCTAAGGTGCTTATGTATCTTACTCACATGCATGCCTGTAACATGGCTATTTTGGAATTAGTTCGCCGGGACACAGTGTTGGACATAAGCCGTTCCCTTCCTGAAGGGCAGCGCGCAGCTCTTCGATCCGCTTGTTTGATGGGTCTGCGACTATTCCATGATTCCGTAGCGACGGTCCAGGATGACATCCTGCTTCATTCCAAAGATCAGCTGCTGCTTCCCAAGCTTGATCCTCCTTCTTTTGGAGGCTGTGACCGTTCCAAGCCTAACAAATGCCCTTCTGCTTCCTATGTGAAAGCCTGTGGAGCAACCTTCTTCTTACTCACGTGGTAAGGGTAAGTGTCAGCAGACCAGAGGGAGGGCTCAGGATCCTTCATCTAGCAGAGGAGGTGGTTTCTTCTCTCATGGGCCTGACCGGTGCTCAAAATGAAGGTCCTCACCTCGATTCATTCCGGGTTGGAGGAAGGATATCCTTTTGAAGGCACCCCACTCTGTCGAGAGTGCCTCTTCCAACCCAAGTTCCTTCAGACGTTTTACGTCGGGAACTTTTGATCACAGGGATAGACAATCTCCTGTCAAAGGGGGGGGGGGTGGGGGCTTGAGGTCTTCAAGAACATTCATTCAGTGGGATTTTATTCCTGCCTGTTATTGGTGCCGAAGAAGGACGGCCGACTCCGACCGGTTATCGCTCTGAGTATCCTGAACCAGTATATCATTGCTCCCAAGTTCAGCATGGAGACTTTCAGGTCTGTTCGCTGCTCCATTCACAAGGGAGTTTTTGCCTCCAGCATCGACCTGCGAGACACTTACAATCTCGTTCCGATTCCTCGGACATCACGAAAGTATCTCAGGTTCGCTTTTCTGGGGCGAGTTTACCAGTTCAAGGCCATGCCTTTCGGTCTTTACCTGGCTCCTTGGAACTTCACCCGACTGATGTCTCATGTGATAGCCTTCCATTGCACACAGTCCAAGGTGACTACTTCGGCTTGTCTAGTTGATATTCTCCAGAGGCACTCCAATGCTGCTCTTCTGGAGTCAGATGTCGACACACTGTTGAGCCTGCTCAAGTCGCTAGGGTTCAGAGTCAATGAGGAGAAGTTGGACCTGGTCCCTTCTCAGTCGTTTTGTCATCTGGGGATGGCCTCCCGTACTGAGCTGAATGTGGTGGTGGTTCCCCAGGTGAGGGCTGTGATTCTATCGGCTTTTGCCCTGACTCTGACCCAGTCCAGTATTCTCTGTCTGCTCGGTCTTTGCGGTTCAGTGATGGATCTTATTCCTCTAGGTCGGCTGCATGTCTGACCTCTCCAACACATTCTGCTCAGGCCGAATGTTGATCCTCTGGATCCTCTGCTTCAGTTACCAGCATCTCTTCATCGTCACCTTCTTCCCTGGACAGATGTTCAGTGGATTATGCGATTACGTTGGACTTGCCCATGTCTGATGCCAGCGATCTCGGATGGGGCGCGATGTTGGACCCTCTAGGTCTTTCTCTTCACGGTGTATGGGACCAGGATCAAGCAGCTCTTCACATTAACCAGAAGGAGCTTCTTGCTTTTATTATCCCCGCATTTTAAAAAATGCGGGGATATTGTCGTGATCTCCATCCGTACTTCCGTACATCCATACGTCCGGTTTTGTAATTCGAAACGCTGTAACTTTCTACAGTTGTTCAATAGGGTCTGTGCAATCCAAAAATACCACTTTTAAAGTTTTGCGCCACCAGGTGGCTTCTGTGGAGCCACTTGAAAAATGCGCTAATTTTTCACTTTTCTTTCAAATAATCCCAACCTATGTAATTCTATAACTGCACTAGGGTGTTGCTAAATGATCTATAGATGTGCACAAAGGTTTCAGATTTTTCAGCTGCCAAGTGGCTGTGCCACCGTTGTCACTTTCGCATTTTCGCGAAAGGCTCCTAGGGTATGTAATTCGAAATCCTAAAACCATGCTCAAATGTTGCAGTAGGGTCTGTAGATGCGCACGAAGGTTTCGGATTTTTGGGGTGCCACTTGGCTGTGCCACCATTGCCACTTTCGTGTTTTCTTAGACCGTTTTCAGCGAAAGGCTCCTAGGGTATGTAATTCGAAATGCTAAAACCATGCTCAAATGTTGCAGTAGAGTCTGTAGATGCGCACAAAGGTTTCGGATTTTTCAGATGCCACGTGGCTGTGCAACCGTTTCTACTTTCATGTTTTCTTAGAGCGTTTCCGCCAAAAGGCTCCTCGAGTGTGAAATTCGAATTCCTAAAACCATGCTCTGGTGTTGCAGTAGGGTCTGTAGATGCACACAAAGGTTTCGGATTTTCGGGTGCCATGTGGCTGTGCCACTGTTTCCACTTTTGTGTTCTATTAGACCGTTTCCGTCGAAAGGCTCCTAGGGTATGTAATTCAAAATGCTAAAACCATGCTCAAATGTTGCAGTAGGGTCTGTAGATGCGCACAAAAGTTTCAGATTTTTCAGGTGCCACGTGGCTGTGCCACTGTTGCCACTTTCATGTTTTCTTAGACCGTTTCCGATGAAAGGCTCCTAGAGTATGTAATTCGAAATGCTAAAAGCATGCTCAGATGTTGCAGTACGGTCTGTAGATGCGCAAGAAGGTTTCAGATTTTATGGGTGCCATGTGGCTGTGCTACTGTTGCCACTTTTGTGTTTTCTTAGACCGTTTCCAGCGAAAGGCTCCTAGGGTATGTAATTCGAAATGATAAAACCATGCTCAAATGTTGCAGTGGGGTCTGTAGATGCGCACGAAGGTTTCAGATTTTTCAGCTGCCACGTGGCTGTGCCACCGTTGCCACTTTCATGTTTTCTTAGACCCTTTCTGGCGAAAGGGTCCTAGGCTATGTAATTCGAAATGCTAAAACCATGCTTAAATGTTGCAATGGGATCTGTAGATGCACACAAAGGTTTTGGATTTTTCAGCTGCCACGTGGCTGTGCCACCGTTGCCACTTTTGTGTTTTCTTAGACCGTTTCCGGGGAAAGGCTCCGAGAGTATGTAATTTGAAATGCTAAAACCATGCTTAAATGTTGCAATGGGGTCTGTAGATGCACAGGAATGTTTCGGATTTTTCAGCTGCCACATGGCTGTGCCACCATTGCCACTTTCGTGTTTTCTTAGACCCTTTCCGGTAAAAGGCGCCTAGGGTATGTAATTCGAAACGCTAAAACCATGCTCAAATGTTGCAGTAGGGTCTGTAGATGTGCATGAAGGATTCAGATTTTTCAGGTACCACGTGGCTGTGCCAGCATTGCCCCTTTCATGTTTTCTCAGACCGTTTCCGGCAAAAGGCTCCTACAGTATGTGTTTCGAAATGGTAAAACCATGCTCAAATGTTGCAGTAGGGTCTTTAGATGTGCACAAAGATTTCAGATTTTTTAGGTGCCACTGTTGCCACTTTCATGTTTTCTTAGACCCTTTCTGGCGAAAGGCTCCTAGGGTATGTAATTCGAAACTCTAAAACATTGCTTAACCCTTTACCCAACGTAACGGCCAAAACCGGCCAGCGCTATTCTCAAAAATCGCCAATTAATTTTCAAAATATTTTCATTTTTTGTCTCAAAAACATAGGTTATGACCCCTCGTTGGAACGAGCTCATCGAGCTCGTTCTAACGAGGGGTCATAACCTGTGTTTTTGAGACAAAAAATAAAAAAAATTAGTTATTCAAGAATTTTTTTTGCAAGTGTCGTCTGCTTTTCATGTTAGGTAAAGGGTTAAATGTTGCACTGGGATCTGTAGATGCACACAGAGGTTTCGGATTTTTCAGCTGGCACGTGGCTGTGCCACCGTTGCCACTTTCGTGTTTTCTTCGACCGTTTCCAGTGAAAGGCTCCTGGAGTATGTAATTCCAGGGCTTGATTTAATCTGAAAATTTTGAATAGCAATTTACTATTCACCCTGGAAAATTGATTAGCAGTTGATCCAAAAGCACTTGAAACTAATAAATCTTGAATAGCAAAATTCAGAAATTGGAGAGCAAAGTGCTATGCTAATCCAGTTAAATCGAGCCCTGAATTCGAAATGCTAAAACCATGCTGAGATGTTGCAGTAGGGTCTGTAAATGCGCAGGAAAGTTTCGGATTTTTGGGGTGCTACGTGGCTGTGCAACCGTTTCTACTTTCGTGTTTTCTTAGACCGTTTCCGTCGAAAGGCTCCTCGAGTGTGTAATTCGAAACGCTAAAACCATGCTCTGATGTTGCAGTAGGATCTGTAGATGCACACAAAGGTTTCGGATTTTCGGGTGCCACATGGCTGTGCCACCGTTGCCACTTTTGTGTTCTATTAGACCGTTTCCTTCGAAAGGCTCCTAGGGTATGTAATTCAAAATGCTAAAACCATGCTCAAATGTTGCAGTAGGGTCTGTAGATATTCAGAAAGGTTTAGGATTTTTCAGGTGCCACGTTGCTGTGCCACCGTTGCCACTTTTGTGTTCTATTAGACCGTTTCCGGCGAAAGGCTCCTAGGATATGTAATTTCGAAATCCTAAAACCATGCTCAAATGTTGCAGTAGGGTCTGTAGATGCGCACAAAGGTTTCGGATTTTGCAGGTGGCTGTGTCACCGTAGCAACTATCGTGTTTTCTTTGACCATTTCCGGCGAAAGGCTCCTGGGTATGTAATTCAAAATGGTAAAACCATACTTAAATGTTGCAGTAGGGTCTGTAGATGCACACAAAGGTTTAGAATTTTTCAGGTGCCACGTGGCTGTGCCTCCATTGCCACTTTCACGTTTTCTTAGATCGTTTCTGGAAAAAAGCTCCTAGAGTATGTAATTCGAAACGCTAAAACCATGCTCAGATGTTGCAGTAGGGTCTGTAGATCTGCACAAAGGTTTCGGATTTTTGGGGTGCCACCTGGCTGTGCCACCGTTGCCACTTTCATGTTTTCTTAGACCGTTTCCAGCGAAAGACTCCTAGGGTATGTAATTCGAAACGCTAAAACCATGCTCAAATGTTGCAGTAGGGCCTGTAGATGCGCACAAAGGTTTCGGATTTTTCAGGTGCCATGTGGCTGTGCCACTGTTGCCACTTTCATGTTTTCTTAGACCGTTTCCGACGAAAGGCTCCTAGAGTATGTAATTCGAAATGCTAAAAGCATGCTCAGCTGTTGCAGTAGGGTCTGTAGATGCGCACGAATGTTTCAGATTTTTGGAGTGCCACGTGGCTGTGCCACCGTTGCCACTTTCGTGTTTTCTTAGACCGTTTCCAGCGAAAGGCTCCTAGGGTATGTAATTCGAAACGCTAAAACCATGCTCAAATGTTTCAGTTGGGTTTGTAGATGCGCACGAAGGTTTCAGATTTTTCAGCTGCCAAGTGGCTGTGCCACCGTTGCCACTTTCGCATTTTCTTAGACCGTTTCCGGTGAAAGGCTCCTAGGGTACGTAATTCGAAATCCTAAAACCATGCTCAAATGTTGCAGTAGGGTCTGTAGATGCGCACAAAGGTTTTGGATTTTTGGGGTGCCACGTGGCTGTGCCACCGTTACCACTTTCATGTTTTCTTATACCGTTTCCAGCGAAAGGCTCCTAGGGTATGTAATTCGAAATGCTAAAACATGCTCAAATGTTGCAGTAAGGTCTGTAGATGCGCACAAAGGTTTCGGATTTTTCAGGTGCCACGTGGCTGTGCCACTGTTGCCACTTTCATGTTTCCTTAGACCGTTTCCGACGAAAGGCTTCTAGAGTATGTAATTCGAAATGCTAAAAGCATGCTCAGATGTTGCAGTACGGTCAGTAGACGCGCAAGAAGGTTTCAGTTTTTTGGGTGCCACGTGGCTGTGTTACTGTTGCCACTTTCGTGTTTTCTTAGACCGTTTCCAGCGAAAGGCTCCTAGGGTATGTAATTCGAAATGCTAAAACCATGCTCAAATGTTGCAGTGGGGTCTGTAGATGCGCACGAAGGTTTCAGATTTTTCAGCTGCCACGTGGCTGTGCCACCGTTGCTACTTTCATGTTTTCTTAGACCCTTTTTGGCAAAAGGCTCCTAGGGTGTATAATTCGAAACGCTAAAACTATGCTTAAATGTTGCAATGGGATCTGTAGATGCACAGAAAGGTTTCAGATTTTTCAGCTGCCATGTGGCTGTGCCACCATTGACACTTTTGTGTTTTCTTAGACTGTTTCCGGCGAAAGGCTCCTAGGGTATGTAATTCGAAACGCTAAAACCATGCTCAAATGTTGCAGTAGGGTCTGTAGATGCACAGGAAGGTTTCGGATTTTTCAGCTGCCACATGGCTGTGCCACCATTGTCACTTTTGTGTTTTCTGAGACCCTTTCCGGTAAAAGGCTCCTAGGGTATGTAATTCGAAATGCTAAAACCATGCTCAAATGTTGCAGTAGGGTCTGTAGATGCGCATGAAGGTTTCAGATTTTTCAGGTACCACGTGGTTGTGCCAGCATTGCCCCTTTCATGTTTTCTTAGACCGTTTCCGGCAAAAGGCTCCCACAGTATGTATTTCGAAATGGTAAAACCATGCTCAAATGTTGCAGTAGGGTCTTTAGATGTGCACAAAGATTTCACACTTTTTAGGTGCCATGTGGCTGTGCCACCATTGCCACTTACGTGTTTTCTTAGACCGTTTCCAGCGAAAGGCTCCTGGAGTATGTAATTCGAAATGCTAAAACCATGCTGAGATGTTGCAGTAGGGTCTGTAAATGCGCAGGAAGGTTTCGGATTTTTGGGGTGCTACGTGGCTGTGCAACCGTTTCTACTTTCCGGGGTCTAGGGTGGAGGACCTAAGGGACAGAGTGGATGGATTAGTAAAGGGGTCAGGCCCAGACCCAGTGGTTGTTCTACATGTGGGGACCAACAACATCAGGGAGAGAAAATCAGTTCAGCTTATTGAGACTTACAAGGACTTAATAACTCAACTGAATGCCAAGAATGCACAGGTAGTGGTTTCGGGTCTTCTCCCAGTACTAGGTGGTGTGGGTGAGCGTAATTCGCGGATCATTGGGACCAACGAGGAACTGGGGGAGTATTGTAAGGAACTTGGGATACCCTTTGTAGACAATTGGGGATCGTTTTGGGGCAGAAATGACTTATATGACCTATGACCTATATGGAAGGGATGGTCTCCATCTTAGCCCAAGGGGTACAGAGGTTTTAGGAAGAATTATGTTGCAGGTGGTGGAGCCTTTTTTGGTATAGGGAGGGGAGGGGGGGGGGTCAGTGAAGGGGGGAATAATCACAGAAATTGTGTCACGAACCACAGGTATGAAAAATGGGACAAGGGGGATAAGGAAAAGGGACCAAAAATCCAAATCAATAGGAATAGCTTCCCAAGGAAAGAACAGGTACACAAAGTGGGATATACAAACATACAGGGACTAGATAATAAAGGGACCAGTAGGCGGAAGCCAATGAACCTTGACACCCTGAAAGTGGGTTATAGCAACATCCAGGGTCTCCACCGGAAAGCAAGTGAAATTGCTACATTGATTGAGGCAGAGGAGTTTGACGTCATGGGCTTAAGCGAAACGTGGGTAAGACATGAGGAGCGGGTAGACCAAGTAAGGGGGTACGTATGGATAGGTGTAGGGCGAACGGAAGGCCAGAAAAAAGGGGGAGGGGTAGGCATATACATTAAAGAGGATTTAAAACCATCGCTGATCACAGACCTGGAAAACATCAGCACCCCGGCTGAGGTATCAAAAGAAATTGGATGGGTAAGGATCAGTCTGAAAAACAAAAGTATTGCCCTTGGGGTTGTGTATTGTGCGGTGGAGGGAAGCAAACCTGAATGGAATGATTCGATATACTCAACACTGAGGTCCAATATCACCGAATTACAAAACAAGGGGTTGGTATAATTCTGATGGGTGACTTTAATGGCCACATAGGTAATGATGAAGAAGGCATAGAGGGTGGGGACAATAAAGTCAACAGGAATGGAAGGAAGCTGTTGAACTTCACAAACGAGCTCGGTCTGAAGATTCTGAACAGGGACGCGAGGTGTAAGGGGAAATGGACCTGGGAGAGGAACGACAGAAAATCAATAATCGACTACATCCTCACAGATATTAATTTATGGAGGGAGGTGATAGGGGTAGAAGTGGATGATGAGGGTAAAATGGAGGTGGATAGTGATCACAACTTGATTACAGTGACGATCAGGGCCAAAACTCTAGTAAAAAGCAAAGGAAGCTCTAAGGAGATTTGGGAACTCAAAAAAGATGCTGACCCATGGGCGAAGTTCAATGAAAAACTGAAACCAAAGCTTGCAACCGTACCCAAGAGGGGCAGTGTCCAGAAGATGGCCGATGCCATAGTTGCGAGCCTGGTGGAGGCAGGAAAGGAAAGTGTAGGAAAGGTCAGGGTGCCAACACGGGAACTTGGGTACAGAGTGAACGAAGAACTGAAAAGGGCCATAAAGGGAAGAAAAGCTAAATGTGCTGCATACAGGAGAAGTAGAAAACTTAAGGGGGCGGAAAGCAATGAGGCCACAGTTGCTAAGGAAGAATACCACCAAGCACGAAATAAAGTAAATAAGATTAAAGACGATAATCAGAGAGTATGAAATAGCGGTCTTATTAGGACGATAAGAACGACAGGGGGGTCGAGTTCGAACGTATTTTGGAAATGGGTGAATAAACGTAACAAAGGAAGTAACCCACAGAGTATTAAAGTAGATGGCAGAGTTACAGACGAGCAAGATCAAGTCGCATCAGATCTAGTCAAGCACTGGGAAAAGGTAAGCGATAAGCGATGGGGCATGGGGAGCCCACCAGAGTGTCCGAATCAGGTCGAGGAAAACCTATCGAGCTTCGTGTGCAGCGAAATTAAAATGGAGGAGGTGCGAAAGGTGATATCAAAATTAAGGGATGGAAAAGCGGGAGGAGTGGATGAAATTCCTAACGAGTTTATCAAAAAAGGGGGAGAGGAACTCGTGAAAAGCCTAACTGCCCTATTCAATCTAGCCATAGAAAATCAAGAGGTCCCAAAGGAGTGGAGAGAAAGTAAAGTGACATTTATTCACAAAAAGGGGAAAAAAGACGTTTTGGATAACTATCGAGGGATCTCTGTCAGCAGCAACATTGGAAAGGTTTTCTGTAAAGTCCTGTATGGGAGACTAGAGGAGGTGATTGAGGAGAAGGGTTTTTTTGGGAGAAATCCAGAATGGCTTCAGGAAGGGAAGGAGAGTTACTGACCATCTTTTCACACTATCCCAAATGATAGAATCCGCGAAAGCAAAAAAGAAAAAGATGTTTATGGCCTTTTTGGATATCAAAAAGGCATACGATAGAGTATGGAGGGAAGGTATGTGGCGCAAGCTGGAGGCTATGGGCTTAGGAGGCGAGTTTGTTGGAATTATGAAAGCATTATATAAAGATGTACAGAGTGAACTTAGCCTGGGGAACATTACAACAAAACGTGTGCCTATGGAGATAGGCCTAAAACAGGGGTGTATCCTTTCGCCGATCCTGTTTGCATTGTACATCAAAAGTTTAGGAGATGAACTCCTGCGTAGCGAGGAGGGGGTAGCAGTTGGGGACTTGAAGATCCCAGGGCTATTTTTTGCAGACGATATGGTTCTAGTGACAGAAAGCGAAGAGGGGCTAACGAAAATGCTGGAAATTATTGGGAAATATGGGAGCAAATGGAGACTCGAACTTAATGAAAGCAAGAGCAAAATTATACCTGTGGGCCGCAAAGTGGACCCCACTCGAAGGTGGAGAGTGGGTGAGTTCAGCATTCCGGAAGGGAGCAGCAAACTTCTCAGTGTGGGAGAGACAGGTGATTACGAGTATTTGGGGGTAAATATAAACATTTAAGGAAGAGGCATCTTCCGGAACCACACAAATAAATTGATTCTGAAGGGGAAGCGAATCCTTAACCAAATGAAACTTATAGGGAGAAACAGTTTCAATAAGGTTTTCGTGGGGAAAACCATTTGGGAAATGGTGGGGCTGCCAAGTATAACATACGGTACGGAAGTGGTACCCCTAAACCAGACGGCCGTAAAGAGCTTGGAAATCCTGCAGAACGATGCAGGCTGATGGATAACGGGGTCGAGTAATGCCGCAGCGCTAGAAGCAATCAGGGGTGAGCTTGGGTGGATGAGGATCAAGGACAGGATAGACCTGTTGAAGCTCGGTTATCTTAATTATTTGGTAAATCTCCCCGACAGCCGATGGTGTAAAGCAATGTTCCTGAGAATTTTCAACTCAAATATCAAAATGGGGTGGATGGTCCAAGTGAGGGAGCTAGTAGAGAACTACTCATTGGACATCTCGGACCTGGACGTTGGGACAAACCAGGGTAAAAAAATCGTCAGAGAAAGGGTCATGGAGGCTTGTAACCGTAATTGGCGAGAGGGGTCAAGTCAAAGAGGTCTTTGGGTGGCCTGCGTGATAAAGAGAAGCCAGGTTTTGAAGAGTACCTTGATGGCACCTTTGGTGGGTCACTGTTGTTCAAGCTGAGGTCGCAATCCCTGGAGCTGAGGGGAAAAATTGGGAAAGACGTTGAAAGGGAGTGCCAGATGTGTAACTTGGACATGGTGGAGACCCTGGAACACTTTCTTCTAGAATGCCCAAAGTATCAGCCTAAAAGAATGAGATTCACTGGGAGTATAATGGGGAAGTGGGATGGGAGAATGAAGGACATGTGGTTAGGGGGAGACTCAAAGGAGAGGGTTAATATGCTAATCAGAGAGATTGGGAAGAATGGGACAAGGGATATCATCAGGCAGTTCGTCTCCGAGTGTTGGGAGGAGAGGAGAAGGCTGGGAATAGGGAGGCAGTTGGGAGTACAGGGGTAACCATGGCCTTCTCGTCCGAGAACCGCGACAAATCAGTGGCTGGCCAAAGTGTTATTATATTATTATGCATTTTCTCACATACAAGAGAGCTTTTCTGATGGCTTTTGCCTCGGCCAGAAGGGAAAGTGAGCTTCATGTCCCTCTCGTTTGATCCAGCCTTTTTCAGGAGCTCTGCCAACTAAGGCGGTCATGACTACCAATTTTCATAGTCGTCTGATCGCCAGCATTAGTCGATGGTTAGTCGAGTAATAGTCGTTTCCCGTGAATTCAGCAATCTCTAATATACTTACAAAATAAAATAAATTTAAAACTGACGATGTTTGAATGTGTACCTTTCTGCATCAAGATAAAATAGAAACACCGAAATATCTCCGGCAGACTCTGCTTGATTTGAAGAATTTAAACGAAGAACATTTGTGCAAATGTTTCTTTTATGTAATTAATATTCAGAAATTTCGAATATAAAACCCCCTCCATTCCAACACAAGTTGCAACTTAGTACTACAAGTGAAGTTACCACTGTTGGTCTTGTGGCAATTTTCTCACTTTCACGGTTCCAGTTTTTCCAAAGGGGGTTGTTCGAGTGTACAAGACCGATGAGTTTATTTACTCTGCAGTGACTTCCCAAACAGCAATTATTAATTAAAAGATACACCGTTTGAAAGATACTCTTTAGTACTGATCAGTGGGTGCTGGTTTATACTACAGAGAACAAGAATTGATCAAATGGCAAGGCTCAGTGTTTTCAAAATTACGTTGTTGCACAGTAATGTGTCAAACATGGGATATTACAAGTAACTATGGTGAGACATTTCAAAGGTTAACAATCTGTTAATTTACCTCATTACACAGCAGAATTTTAATCCGACTTGAACCACTTTAAAAATGAACAATGATCGACTAAAAATATAAACCTTCGACTACCGCAACAGTCGATGGTTAGTTCATTAATCGAATAATCGGGTCAGCCCTACCACCAACAGTGTTTCTTTTACCACTGATTGCTCCTTTCTGGCCAAGAATCAGATGACAGAAACTACTCTACCTCCTATCTGTATCAGGGCTTTTCCTTCTGTTGAGGGTAATCGCCCTTTGCTCTATCCGGTTCGTGCTATTCGTTTTTATCTCAACTGGACGTAGTTTGTTAGGAAAGGCAGGAAACAATTTTTTTCTGTCTCTTATTCCTGATCGACAGAAGATCTCTACTCAATCCATTTCTCCATGGATTTGTCTTGCTATTTGCGGGTCCTACACTTGTCTAGCGACTGACGTTTGTTTTACCACTCGTATTTCTGCCCATAAGGTACGTGCCTTGTCTACCTCGTGGGCTTATGCTAACTCCGTCATGTTATTGGATGTTATGCAGGCAGCCTAATGGAGAAATTCTTTTACTTTCTCCACCTATCTGCGTCAGTTGCAGGAGCAGTCTGGGGACCTTTTTTCTTTGGGCCCTCTTTCTTCTGCTCAGGCTGTTGTCTACCTTAGCCATTAGGCTTCTTACAAGGTCAGTTCCAGCCATGTGCTTGATTACTGTCATTTCTGTCTGTGTGTCACACAGAGCCATACGCCTCATCTCTCATTGTCTTTTACTAAAGTTTGTGATGCCAGGCCTCAACAATTCCGGCAAATGATCATTCTGTTCGCCTGGAGGTTATGCGAACAAAATTTAAGGCAAACGGACAATCTGTTAACCAATAGGATCCATCAGTTAACCAACTTTTTTACGATCGTCATATTAGATGCCTGAGGAGAAAGTAGTACACATAAATATTAAATTTGTGCTTATTCAGCTTTAAGCAGTATTAGAAACATGTTATCACAGCTTATGGCAATTGAAATGCACTGTAGCCTGATGTGTGATGGGGCCACTGCCAAATCAATTCTGGACCTATTCACCACTACACGTTCTTATATTGGTCATATGATCCGCAAGTATACAGAAGAAGTCTCCTTGGTTACGAATCGAAATTAAGTATTTTTATTGTTTACTAATCATATATATTTCATTTTCAGGTTATTTTATTCAACTTTGTGGGGAGTTAGTTTAGTATAGTAAATGGGACAAAGTTAGGAGGTCTTAAATAAAACTGTGAGCGCTAAGTTGTCGAACGGTTCGTCGTGTTGCCTTTTGTCGCGTGTTTACAGTTTTCCCTGTTCGATCGCGTAATTTTGTCTTGATGTTGGCGAGCAAGTCTGTTCAGACGGAGGTAAGTATGGAGGTAAATACGTGTAATATTGCGGTCCAGGTCAACGGTGCCAACGGGGTAAGTATTGGTGTGCAGACAGAGGTCACTGGGGGTGTCGGTCAGAGCCGGGCTGGTGGGGCCACCAATGGCGATATTGGGCTTGAAGTTTGTAAACAGTGTTCTATGATGTATGGGGACTGTCGCTCGATGGGATATGGAGAGGTATGTGCAAACTGTTAGGAAATCCTCCGCCTACTTGAGACAATTGTTAAGTTTGAGGGGGAGATTGCTGAGCTGAAGGGAAAACTTGGTAGGGCGGGGCTGTCTGGAGTTACGCCTGTGAAAGTAGCTTTCCGAGAAGGATGGAAGGTTGTCGGTGGTTCCAAGAGGAAACATGGGGGTAGAACCTTTGATGTGAATGAGGTAGGTGATGAGGTGGGGGCTGCTAGAAAAGTACGTAGGACAGATGAGGGGGGCCCAGGCCGGAGCAATGCTGTAAAGCGTTTGGCGTGGACTATCGAAAGTGGTAGGAAAGGGGGGGGGGGGGGGCAGAGAAGCAGGTAGATAGGGGTGTAAAGTCCAAAGGCAGTGGGGAGTGCAGCACCAGAAACAGATTTGATGTGCTCGATTCGGAAGAGACCGAGGAGGAGATGGAGGTAGTTGCAACAGATAGTAGCTTGGGGTCTAGGCCAGGAAAAAGGAGGAGGGATCCGGGAGAAGACCAGGTGAGTAGTCCAGGTAGTCCAGATAGTTCAGGGCCTGGAAAGAGACGGAGGGACAAGGATAGGAGTAATCCTAGGTCAAAGATACCGATACCGATATTGATTCCTAGTGGGGCTGTTGGAGAGGAAGAGGACGCTGTAAACAATAGAAGACTAGAGGAGATAAGTAGGGTGAGGGCCAAAAGTAAGTTGGTGGTCGCGGGAAGTAGCATAGTTCGGGGGATCGACAAGGTTGTCTGTGGTCCGGACAGTAAAAATAGAACAGTTCTGTGCTTTCCGGGGGCTAAAGTGGAGGACCTGAGGGATAGAGTGGACGTATTGTAGCTGGGTCGGGGCCTGATCCGGTAGTGGTATTACATGTGGGGTCCAATAACATCAGGGAGAGGAAATCAGTTCGTTTGGTGGACACATACAAGGACCTAATTAGTAAGCTATTTAGCAGGAATGCTCGGATCATCGTCTCAGGGGTGCTCCCCGTTATGGGTGGTGGGAATGAGAGGAACTCGCGGATTATGGTACTAAACAAGGAGCTGGAAGAGCACTGCAAAGACTTGGGAGTACATTTCATTGACCACTGGGATTCATTCTGGGGACAAGGAGAGTTGTATGGGCGAGACGGATTGCATTTAAGTAGGATGGGTACAGACCTGTTGGGCCAAAAAATTTTACAGGTGGCTGGGCCTTTTTTGGAGAAAAGGGGGGTAGGGGACCACAGCCGATAACCCAGAGGGGCACAAATGCTGGGAACATAGGAAGAACAACAAACATGCACAATACAGGGACATACCAGGGTTATAATAATGTGCCAGTGATGACCAAAAAACAAAGATTCACTAAGTTTGGGTACTGCAACATCCAGGGTCTGCACAAGAAAGTAAGCGAAATATCAACAATGATGGACGAAGGAGACTTCGATATAATGGGTCTAAGTGAGACGTGGATACGACGGGATGAGCGGGTTGATCAGATGAAGGGTTGCATGTGGATAGGAGCTGGGCGAACTGAGGGTCAGAAACGGGGTGGGGGTGTTGGCATCTATGCTAAAGAGGAATTACAGCCCTCATTGATTACAGATCTCACAGAAGCAAGGACTCAGATTCCAGTATCCAACGAAATAGTCTGGGCAAAAATCAAGTTAGGAAGCAGGAGTGTTGCCGTTGGTGTTGTATACTTAGCAGTGGAGGGAAGTAAGCCCGAGGGGAATGATTCAATATATACAACTCTTAGATCGAATATCACAGAGCTTGGAAGCAGAGGGTTCAGTATTGTCCTAATGGGGGACTTCAACGGGCACATTGGGGATAAGGAGGAGGGCATACAGGGTGATAGGAAAATTAACACGAATGGGAGGAAGATGTTGGACCTATCAAAAGAGCTTGGTTTAAAGATCCTGAACAGGGATGCGAAATGTAAGGGTAAATGGACCTGGGAGAGGAAAAATAAGAAAACAATAATTGATTATATACTCACTGACATTAGCGAATGGAGGGAGGTTATAGATGTAGAAATAGATGACGAGGGAAAAAATGACTTGTGTAGTGATCACAACCTGATAACAGTTAAGATTATGGGCAAAAAGACGAATCGAGACAGAAATACCTTCAAGGAAGTTTGGGGACTAAAACAAGGAGCCGACTGGAAGCAGTTTCGGGAAAAACTAAAACCAAATCTTGAATGTATACCTAGGGATGCAAATGTCCAGAGTATTTCAGATGGCATAGTAAATAGCCTAACAGAGGCAGGGAAGGATTGTATAGGAAGGGTGAGGTTCCCAACGAGAGAGCTTGGATACAGGGTTAACGAGGGACTGAAAAAGGCTATAAAAGAAAGACGGTAAAATGCGCTGCTTACAGAAGAAGTAGGAAGCTTAAAGGGGTGGATAACAATGACACGAGACTAATGAAAGGAGAATATGAACTGGCACGGAAAAAGGTGAATGAGATAAAGAATAATAATAGGAAGGAGCGCAATTGCAGTCTTGCCACAACAATAAAGAAAACGGGGGGTTCGAGCTCAAACGTATTTTGGAACTGGGTAAATAAACGGGGGAAAAGTAGTGTGCAGAGTATCAAAGTGGATGGGGAAAGTACAGAAGATAAAGGCCGTATCGCTTCAGAGTTAGTCAAGCACTGGGAAAAGATAAACGATAGGCGATGGGGCAGTGGGTCCCCACCAAAAAGAAATACACTGGTGGAGGAGAACCTATCCAATCGTGTATGTAGCGAAATAACGGCAGAAGAAGTGCGGAACGTGGTCTCGAAATTAAAAAATGGTAAAGCGGGAGGGACTGATGAAATTCCGAACGAATTCCTCAAAAATGGAGGGGAGGCACTTATTGAAGTCCTGACAAACCTTTTCAACCTGGCTCTGCGAAAGCAAGAGGTCCCCAGAGAGTGGAGGGAAAGTAAGGTGTCGTTCATACACAAAAAGGGGGATAAGGAAGTTCTAGATAACTATAGGGGGATATCAGTTAGTAGTAACATCGGAAAAGTATTCTGTAAGGTCATATACGGTAGACTAGAGGAAGTTATTGAAGAGAAAGGTTTTTTAGGAAAAATTCAATATGGTTTCAGGAAAGGACGAAGAGTCACTGATCACCTATTTACACTCACCCAACTGATAGAATCAACAAAGGCTGAAAAGAAAAAGATGTTTCTGGCATTTCTAGATGTGAAAAAAGCGTACGACCGAGTGTGGAGGGAAGGTATGTGGTGAAAGCTCGAGGGCATCAGACTGGGGGTGACTTTGTGGGAATCATGAAAGCACTGTATACAGATGTGCAAAGCCAACTCAGTCTAGGGAGTATCACTACAAAACGAGTCCCTATGGATATAGGCCTCAAGCAGGGGTGTATCTTTTCACCGATTTTGTTTGCATTGTATGTTAAAGATTTAGGGGACGAACTAATTGAGAGTGCGGAGGGGGTAAATGTTGGAGACATAAAGATACCAGGCTTATTCTTTGCGGACGACATGGTGTTAATGTCTAGAACTGAACAGGGGCTAAAGAAACTGCTGGAAATTGTTGGTAGATATGGGAACACTTGGCGGCTCGAACTAAATGAAAATAAAAGCAAGGTAATACCCGTTGGACGCAAGGTAGATATGACGAAGAGATGGAGAGTGGGGGAGTTCTCAATCCCCGAAGGGGAAAGCAAACAAATCACTGTAGGAGAAACGGGAGAGTATGAGTATCTAGGGGTAAGCATAAATATAACGGGAAGAGGGGTGTACAGAAATTACTCAGCCAAACTGATTCTGAAGGGGAAAAGAATTCTGAACCAACTAAAACTTTTAGGGGAAAATAGTTTCAACAAGGTCTTTGTGGGGAAAACACTGTGGGAGAGGGTGGGTTTACCAAGTATAACGTATGGCACGGACGTGATTCCATTAAACCAAACCGTTATTAAGAAGTTGGAAAGTACTCAGAATGATGCCGGCAGATGGATAACAGGGTCGAGTAATGCTGCAGCTGTGGAAGCAATAAGGGGGGAGCTTGGGTGGATGAAAATCAAGGACAGGGTAGATTTGGGAAAACTGTGTTACTTTAACTACTTGAGAAACCTGCCTGACAACCGGTGGTGCAAATTGATGATACCATTTGGAATTCTAATATAAAAACGGGGTGGTCAAAACATGTGAGGGAACTAATGGACAATTACTCTATAGAGGTCACAAACATAGAAGTAGGAATGAAAGAAGGCAAAAGGTTTGTCAAAGAGAGAGTCATGGAAGATTGCAATCGAAACTGGCGAGCAGGGTTAGCGTGAAAAGATCACTGCAGGGGTTACAATATCCAGCTTTTGAGAAGTACCTAGATGGCACCTTTGGAGGGTCACTGCTGATCAAACTGAGATCAAGATCACTGGAGCTTCGGGGAAAAATTGGGAGAGATGGGGAAAAGGGATGCCAAATGTGCCACTCTGGAGTAGTGGAGACCCTGGAACATTTTCTCTTGGAATGCCCACAGTATATACCTCATAGAATAAAATTTACTGGAAGAATAATGCAGAAGTGGGGTGAAGAAACAAAGGATAGATGGCTGAAGGGTGACACGAGGGAGAGGGTAGGAATGCTTATTGAAGAAATTGAAAAAGAGGAAGTGAGGGACACTATTAAGCAGTTTATATCTGAATGCTGGGAGGAGAGGAGGGGAAGAGGGGGTGGGGTGCAGGGGGAATGATGGCCTTCTCTTATGAGGACCGCGACAAACCAGCTGCTGGCCAAAGAGTTATTATTATATGCAATGCAGCCAGTAGAAGAGGCACAACTTTATATTTCTAGTGATTGCATATATCTGCTTCGCTGATATTTTTATTGTCAGAAGTCATTGTGTGTTGCCAACAGAAGAGCATAACTCTACAGTTCCCTCCCAAACCCTCCCGTACCTCAGGCCAACGGCCTTCAGGATACGCCTGTGGCATATTGTGGTTGGATTTTTAGTTAACCAACAGGTTAACGAAACAAATTTACTTAACCTTCAGAATAGGTTAATGAATAACTAAATGGGTAACCTGTTTATCGGTTTACCAAAATATGGAATTGTCAATTCCTGTGATGCTATGGTTTTATAGGCCTAGGGAACTCTTCTGTCCACGATTCCAGCGCAGTCGGATAATGTGGGAGTTGGTTATGTGATTCCCTCCTCCTATTGTCTATACAGCCTGTTGTAAACAGTTGTAAGGTAGGTTGATAAGAAATTTAAATTTTATAGTAAATTTCCTTTCTTATTATACCTACCACAGTTGTTTACATGGAGGCCCTCCTGTCTTCTTATTCGGATAAGAATCCTTCCTCCCTGCTAATCACATAACTCCATTGTTGGCGGATTCAATAGAATGACACGTATAATAAGAAAGGAAATTTACTATAAAATTTAAATTTTCAAGAGGTCAATATTAAAATCACCCATGATATAGGAAAGTTTATTTTCGTGGTTTAATATATCAATTATTAAATTTATGTTCGATTTGAAGATATCCATGTCAGCCCTTGGTGGGGTATTTGGTCTGTAAATAATTCCAATGACTTTTGTTGATTTATTGACCCTAATTTTGATGAAAAGAGATTAAAAACATGGGGAATGAACACCGATAAGTCGTTACAATTTCTGAGTCAATACTTTCTTTAATGAAGAGTCTGATTCTGCTGCCAGGGTTGGGGCGAATACATTGCAAATGTATTGAGTACGAATACTTTGAAATTTTATGAATACAAATACGAATACACAAATTCCAGATGTATTTGAATACGAATACAAATACTTTACAATGTATTCATGAATACAAATATGAATACTTGAATACTTTACAAATTATTTCTTCAAAATGGATGATAGTAAAATGAATTAAAAAAAAACGAGAAAATCTTGGAACATTGTCAATAAAATCATACAAATATCAATGCCTGCGAAACCAGATCTTCAGGCCTGTTCCAATAACAACCATGTAAATGAAAGTATGAAAAAATAAATACATTATTTTTGTTCTTTGGAACACTTTGTCAGATGAAGGGTTAACTAAGTTTACATTTAATCAGTTATTCAATTACTGTACTGCTGGAATTAAGCTGTAATTTAACCACAATAATATTTCATCTTTATCTAAAACATAGCCTATGGTCCTTCATTGAAACACGCTCATCTTTGTCTTTTTGATAATAGTGAATGTCTGAGAGATGCCAGCATTTGATTTAATCTTCTGTTATCTCTGACCCTGAGATGTTCTCAAGTTTCTCCTGAAGTCGGTGCGATAGTGCTTTGTCGCCGAGCGCCACACCTATAAACCCCTCCATGGATTCTGCGGTGCCTTCCTCTTGAACGATGCTCTCGTACAAAGAAGCCACAGGAGAAAGAGTCGGATGGATGAGGGTGGAGATGGGCTAGAGATAGATCGGTCACCTGGCGATCCAGTGTTCTCAGAAACCCATCTCTAGGGAGGGAGGGGGTGCCGAGCTGGGCATGGATCAGACAGGGTCGTTAGGTATTGACTTTTTGACATCCTTCCTTTCCTCTTCCTTATTTTTCTTCTCCAAGAACTCAGTCATTCGATGGGCATCACGTCGTCTGGCGGTGGGTCCCTTCCTCTTCTTCTGTGCCCTCTTACGGATTCGGTGGTTAGAATCACTGTCGAGATCCGGATTCTCCGAGTCACTTGGAGGGTGACCAGTGTGGGAGGAAATGTCCTCAAGAAACGTACTACACCTCTCCATGGACTCTGGTTCAGAAGTTCTGTCAAAATCCATTGCTAAGTGAATTTTGCCCTTGCACGCTTAGATACTCCATGTGGAATGTAGGTAAAAAAGACAATGGTAAAAAAGACAACGGTCAAAAAGACAAGGTAAAAAAGACAATGGAAAAAAAGACAATGGTAAAAAAGACAAAGGTAAAAAAGACAATGATTTTTTTATGATTAGGTAAAAAAGACAATGGGAAAAAAGACAATGATTTTTTTTATGATTAGGGAAAAAAGAAATATTTAGAAAATAAGAATATTTTAAACCCCTTTTCACTAAAAAACAATCAGGCATATCAAAAGTTTGCTATTTTGTCCAATGACAAAATTAGTTGTTTTTTTAATTATTAAAGAAGGAAACATTCTGAGACTGACAAGCCTATTTCAATTACTGAAAAAACAATCCAGCATTTCAAAGGCTTGCTATTCCAACATGGGACAAGCCTGTTTTAATTGCTGGAAAAGCATTAAAATTTTCAAAGACAATATTTGTTGTTTTTTTAATCAAACAAGGAGACTGACAAGCCTATTTCAATTACTGGAAAAACAGTCAAACATTTCAAAAAGTTTGGGTTAGAAAAGTGTACTGACAAAAAAGTATATATATGTGAGTGCATTTGACTGTGTGTTAAAGAGCAATTAATTACAACCGACTAGAGGCATTCAAAATCTGCCACCCTCTCTTTCACAAATGGTATAGAGAAAAAGTTGAGAAGGAAACAGCAGCCAACTCACCTCAGCCTCCTCCCACAAAAAACACAAGAAGAAGCACAAGCGACGCTGAAAGCCACAACTCCTCCTCCGTTGACACTGCCAGACATGACTTTACCACACAGCTAAAGAGGGTCGAAAGGGGCTTGCCCCCACACTGTCCCTGTGTGCCTTTGGCGCTCTAAAACCATTTCATTTCTGGGTGTTAAAGTTGAGAATGGAATTTATAACTAACAACAAAGGTGGCAAAAAACTATGTTGTAATTGTTTCATGTATAATAAACATAATGCTACAAGCAAAGCAATATTTTGGAGATGATCTAAGTTCAACACAGGCTGTAAGGAAAGAGTTAAAACAACTTTGAACTTTGATGATTTACAACATTTGCATGATCACAACCATGTTGGAAACCATGGGGCAGTAGCTGTTATGAAAGCCAGATCTGAAATGAAGCATCTAGCTGGAACAACTGAAGATAAGCCTGCACATATATATGCCAAAATAGCATCAAAAGTCGAAAGTGGTGCCCAGGCCTTTTTACCTCAAAGTGTGTAAACGGACTATTCGCAATGAGCTATCACATCACATTCCCGTAGAGCCAGAGGACATTTGTAATCTTAACCATAAACGGGGAATTGGCATTAACTTTGGGAGATACACAAGAGCAATTTCTCCTTTTTGATAACATGGACCGGTTCCAATGATATCCATATTTGCATGGTTTTGTTGAGATATACCCATCAAAAGATTACTAAAATATAAAATTGTGTGTATTTTTCAAAAAAGCTGTGTTGACTGTTGGGTAAAGGGATTAAATGTTATTTTTTTAAAAACTCTGTTCTGTATTTGTCCAAAACTAAAAATTTTGAAAAAAAATAAAAAAATTTAGGTTAATTACTTTGTCGGATTTTTAGTTGAAATGGTCAGCAATGTAATTTCTCTGGGATTTAAAACTAGCAGCACCAAGATCTCATAAGAGCAGAATGGTAAGACACCAGCACGAACATCTCAAATAAGACAACAGATTTACTCAATTTTTTTTTTCAATTGAAAAATATATTTTGTCTTTTTTACCTAATCATAAAAAATCAGTGTCTTTTTTACCTTTGTCTTTTTTACCATTATCTTTTTTTCCATTGTCTTTTTTTCCATTGTCTTTTTTACCTTGTCTTTTTTATTTACTGTTGTCTTTTTCACCATTGTCTTTTTTACCGACTACCTCCATGTGATGGCAAGAGCAGCCTTCAGTCTTAGCAGTGTCTCTTGAATTTCAAGTGGGAGCTCCATTTGAACAGTCTTGACACCTCAGAGTCCAAGGTTCAAATGAGAAAATGTAAATTAAGGGTTAACTGAGTTTACATTTAATCAATTATGCAATTACTGTACTGTTGGAATTAAGTTGTTATTTAACCACTGTAATATTTAAGTTCTATTAGTCTACACCTTGTTTCTACTAGTACTGTAGAACAATATAAGATTAGTGTTAATTGAATATTGGAGTTGTCATCGTGCATGATCTGCTCTCCTCATTCACACATCTGACTTCAGAGCGTGAACACCACGAATTACCAGACAGACTTGTGAAAGCCATTTCAGCTCTGGGCGTCTCATGCCCTATTTCCTGGACTATCCAGGAAAAAGGCTTGAGCGTCCACCTGAATCTGGAGTTCGAAATTGAAAAGAAATCAACACCAACCTCTTCGGGGAGAGGTAGCACCTTTGGAGAGAGGATCCCCTCTCCCACTGGTCCTCACCGAAGGGGCACGGGGGTCATGAAAAGAGCATCAACAAGAGAAAGAAGAAGAGTCCATCGACCAAGCGCAGGGACGCCCGGCGCTTGGAGGCCTTCTGGAATAGGAAGAAAGAGTTGAGTGAGGGGGTGGAGGCTCTGGAGGCAGCCGCCAGTTCCCCTCCTAGTCCCACTGGTACACCCAATCAATTGCCGGCTCCTGAGCCGGTTCAGTTGGATGAGGAACATCCAGCGGAGACTGAGGAGGAACTGGAAGCTGCTTTTTCACCGCCTCCCACCCCTCACTCCCCTCTTCCTTCACTGCCGGAAAGCCCCGGAGTGGACGAAGAAGAAGATGAACAGCCAATAGATCCTATAGACCTCATCATCCAAAATGCTCTAAAAGTATCTGCCAGAACAGAACAACTGATTAAGGAATCTAGGGAACTAACAGGACATTCACCAACACCTCCACCAGCCTCATCACCATCACCATGCCAACCTCCACCTAAGAAAAAGAGCCGGAAAAAGCCAAGAAGGGGATAAACCTTCTCCCTCCTTCCTTTTCCTCCTTTGCCACGCCTCGACATCAAAATTATACAGCCACCGAGGGTCGAAAAGGGGCTTGTCCCCCATATCGTCGCTGCACGCCTTCGGCGCGCGAAATTATTTCCTTTCACAGTTCATTTATTGGAGTTGTTTAAGGATTAAGAATCTGTACAGTGACCAGAGTGATATCCTTTGTCCTAAGAATAATTTTAATAATTAGTCTTTTATCTTGCCATTGTCTTCATCATGAATCCATATCTCACCTGACCATCTGCTAGGAAACATTTTTTTGAAGGTCAAGACAAAAAAGCTATTATCAATCAGCGTTTGCAGTGAATTAGCTTGCTGCAGTTAAAAATATTTTAACAACTATAAAAAAATAAATATATTCTATTATTAAATATTATAATGTAATGTTTTCAAATTTTATTTCAGTATATTGAAAAACCAGGCACTTCAAATTCAAATGTACTAGTTTAATTCTTGACTATTCTCTGATATTGACAGTCACATTTTTTTCACAAAATATGGTGTCTTCCATGAAGGCCAATTCCATGAAGACCAATTCCTGGAAGACCAATTGGTCTACATGGAATGATCATTTTATAGAACATATTTAATACTTTTTTTAGTTTTGTTGATTTTTTTTTAAACTTTCCAAGGAAATTATTGAACATATAACAACAATTTCAAATGATGTAAATAATCTTTATTGAATAAAAATGGAAATATGAATATATGGGAAAGGATTAACAAAAATAACAAAGTGATTAGCTACATGTAAATAGGATTAGCCTTTGTGTCTGAGAGTGTAATTTATTTGTTGATTTATTGTTTAGGTAACAATATGGCAAATGAGAATAACAATATGTTTAGTTTAAACAGTATTTATTTAAAAAGAATTTCCATGGTAATACGAGGAAATACAAACATTGCATTTTCCTCAGCGACTTCAGTGCCAAACACCTGTACTTTGGCTGCAACAAAACTACCCCAAACAGTGAAGCCCTCCTTCAAATCACAAAAAAATATAACCTTCATGTGGTTATGAATGACAGCTCAGCAACGTATATCAGTAACAACCCATTATTCTCATCTGAAATCCTCGATCTAATTATCGCTAGTGACTCCCTGATAAACCATATCGATGACCACTGGGTCGGCGACGATGACTTAGGCAGTGACCACCTCCCGGTCCATGCCTCTCTGCAGCTTGGAAATGGCCCACTCAGGTACCCCCCCACTCTCCGTAGAAACTTCAGGAAAATAAATTGGAACCTCTACCGCGACATCATTGATGTCAAACTCACTAACTCCGCCCCATCCAATGCAGCGAAACTAGAAACCCAATGCGAGAGCTTTGAGAAAATCATTAACTCAACTTTAAACGAAATATGCCCAAAAGAGGAAGTACGCCCCTGGAGAAACACTATCTCGGGCGAGACTCTGTCACTTATCAAATCTAAACGGAAAGCTCTCCGCGCTCTCAAAAAAGAAACTGACCCCAGCAAGAAATCCGAACTAAAAAAAAACATACAACCGCCTTCACGGCGAAGTCAAAGAAGCCCTCAAAGCTGAAAAACAAGCCAGCTGGGAAAAGGCAACAGCCAACCTAAACGGAACCCAAGATGCTAAAAAATTCTGGGACTCTTTCAAAATTCTTACTGGGCAAAAAAACAAGGGCGGCAAAGCCGCAGCAAAACCTCTCAAAAAGGAAGATGGCTCTTTCACTCGCACCGACAAAAAGAAGGCCGACACCTTTGCCGACCTAAGAAAAATGCATCGCCCATATCAAGGCACGGGCAATGATGACGCCGTCATCAACGCAATTGATGACTTCATCAATGAACACCCCGTTATCTACCAAGACTCCAATTTTGATAACGAGCCAGAACAAGGGGACGGTGATGACCTTGTCACCCCCCATCACCAATGACGAAATCATTAATGTCATAAAAAAATGCAAAAACTTCTCCTCACCCGGCGAAGATGAAGTAAGCCACAAAATTCTAAAACAAAGCCCAAACTCCCTAATCGAAAAACTAAAACTATTCAATGCATGCCTCACCCATGGCTACTTTCCCAAATGCTGGAAAAAAGCCATCGGCGTCATGATACCAAAACCCGATAAGGACCCCTCCGATCCAGCCAGCTACCGCCCAATCAGCCTGCTCAGCTGCATTGGTAAGACATTCGAAAGAATCCTTACCAATCGGTTCAGGGGGCACCTTGAAGACATCAACTTCTTCAATAAATGGCAAAGAGCCTATAGAAACGAAACTGTAAAGAAGGCATCGAACATGTCTACCGACTAGTGACCCAAATGAAAACTGCTATCAAAAATCAGCAAATAGGCGTGGCAGTCCTGCTAGACGTCGAAAAAGCATTCGACTCTGTTTGGCATAATGGAATGCGCTACAAACTATCAAAAATGAGACTCCCCATGAAACTGCTTAGATTACTATCCTCTTTCTTAAATGATCACGAAATTAAAGTCAGAGTGAACAATGAAATGTCCGACAGTGTCCCCCTTGATGCAGGCACCCCACAAGGATCTGTCCTAAACCCCCTTCTATACATCTTTTTCGTAAATGACCTTAGCTTCTCCGATGACCGCATTCAGGTTTCTCAATTCGCGGATGATAAGGGCCTCTGGGACTCTAACAATACGGCCAATCTGCTCCAAAAACCCCTGCAACGCGCTCTCGACGAGCTTGAAGAATGGTGTGCCATATGGAGAATAAAGCTAAATGCCAATAAAACCCAACGAATCACCTTTACTCGCAAGACAACTAAACGGGATTTTGACCTAAAACTTATGGATAACACCCTCCCAGAATGCAAAGAAGCGAAATTCCTGGGAATCACCATTGATCAAAAACTGTCCTTCAACAAACATACCGACGACATGACGAAAAAAGCGACCATACGAATTAACTTACTGAAAATGCTTAAGGGAACTTCATGGGGGCCAACCAGTCCACCCTACTCAAACTATACAAATCCTTTGTATGCCCAGTACTCGAATACGGTGCAATCATACTAACTGACCTCAACCAAACTAATATGGGAAAACTCCAGAAGGTCCAAAATCACGCGCTTAGAGTTGTCCTCCGCACCCCATGGGACACACCCATCAAAACTCTCCACGACAAGGCTGATATCCCCACCATTAAAGACCGCCTAGCCACCCTGGCCACGAAAAATCATGACCGGTTAGCCAACAGCGAACTAATCTCCGAACTTGGAGCAATTTGCGAAAGCTGACAAAAGCCCAAAAATTGCAATCAAAACAAAGACCGCTCGAATAAAACTAGGGAACGAGAAGGTGAACTAACAGGCAGAAAAACAGCTTAACTGTGGCCTTCTACCAGAAAGTGCTGCCTTCACCGACCCAAGTAAAATTACATCAGGATTAAATATTGTTAAAAACTAAATAAACAGGGAAGAGAAGGTGAATAAACAGGCAGAAAAACAGCTTAACTGTGGCCTTCTACCAGAAAGGGCTGTCTTCACGACTCAAAAAATGACATCAGGATTAAATAATGTTAGAAAAACTAAATAATAAATAGGGAACGAGAAGGTGAATAAACAGGCAGAAAAACAGCTTAACTGTGGCCTTCTACCAGAAAGGGCTGCCTTCACCGACTCAGCTTTAGATTAAACCTTAAGATTGAACAAGATGTGCTACTTTTATCTTTACAGTTTACATACTTTAATGAAAACTAATTCTACCTTCTTATTTTAAGCAGGTACACAGAAGATGCTTTTTGACCAGCACCCCAATAACCGCTACAGACAGTTTAACCGTTATGGAAACAGTCACCCCCATGGCTCCTGAACATCCTCCGCTCCATCCCTAAAAGTGGTCGACCACTTTAAGGGAGGCGAGCGTTGGTCCTGCGTCTGCCTCTGTCTCTTTTTGTAAGCGCATTGTGCATCTTTTTGTCCCAACTAAATAGGATTACAATGCAGGCCTGCCCCCGAACCAGGGAAGTTCGGGTCTTCTTCTTGGTGGTCCCCGAAAGGGGTCGTTGTTGTTTCCTTCAAAGACATCTTATCAAACAGAGACAGCCTGAGGCACATTATACTTGCCAGTGATGGCCATCACTTAAAATAAATCAGCTCCGAAGTGGCAGACTATACTTGCCCGAAAATCTAGATAGACTGCACCCTCGGGGAGAGGTAGTACTTTTGTGAGAGGACCCAACCTCCCACACTGGTCCTCACCCGAGGATTCAACCAACATCAGTCAACGAGACGGCCTAACCACAACTGGAGACACCTGCCGAGTACCGGAACCTTTTCCTCCTTCAACATGCCTAGACATGAGACAGCCAATCATATACAGTTACCGAGGGTCGAAAGGGGCTTGTCCCCCATACCGTCCCTGCGCGCCTTTGGCGCGCGAAACCATTCCTTTCAGCGTCTTGTGTTTAATGGTAATACATAGCTTACATTATCATTGGGTGTGGATTCGACAGTAAGCTCTTAGCTTATCTGTGGTCGTTTCCACTCATAGTAATTTTAACAGGTAGCAAACGAGAAAACAGTGAGACCAATTCCTTCTATCAAGAACGCGTACAATGAGATACCTGTTGACACAAATAATTTGCTAACAAAGAAAAATAGAAAATACTATAAAAAGATACAAATTGGTTAGATTTCCCTAACTGATATAGAGTAAGAAGATAGAAGTACAGTTCTTAGGAAGAGAAAGAGTAAGTAGTGCCTAGTCCGAACCGAACCACCTCCATGTTTGTACCTTGATACTGTAACAAGCGAATTCTAAATTTTAACGTTGTTGGACTATCATAAGAACATATACTCTAGTGGGGGAAATGACCTGGAGTTAGTTTATCGTGGTACAATAATTCTGAGCATATTTTGGTGGATTTTCACAGTTAAACAATAGTAGCATACCGGTAAGTAGATTTTGGCGCCCGGATACCAATGTGTTCCATGTCCCAGTGGTACATACAGCACTTAAATCTCCGGCGACGAATTATACTTTCATTGATCATTAGCGACAACCTTCGGGGACGGACCATGTATTATTCCCATATGCGAGATGCACTTTATTGCTTTATGCTTGCAAGTGGGAGTCCCAACATAGAGACGGTCCGATAATTCCAGTTTGCCCATGTCGGGCTTGCACTTGAGTTTTTGTTAGTAAAAGGCACAGTAGGAAGATAGGAAGAAATCTCCACCAGTCAACAGTGGTCTCCACCCGGTCACGGTGCTGTGGTATAGGTGCGATGTGTCCTAGCACCAAGACATTAGGAATGAACACCAGGTGCAACGCACGGCAATTATGAGGCAAAGCAGAGAACGGGTGTTGGGTTGCATAATGCGTGTATGAATATGCATTCAATCTGTATTATTATTTCTTTTCCAGAAATATATTCATAATAGTAGCACCACACTAACTATTCACTATGATCTTAGGGTCACCCAAAGTAGTTAACTAAAAGTAGTTAACTAAATCTCGCAGAACTAAGAATGGACTTATGAACTGTTTTAAAAACTAAATGGTTTTCGTCATGAGTATAAAATTCTGATCCATACAGTAATGTATTGCAGTCAGTTTGATTGGGAAGTAGCCCTAGGGTCTCACTTCGTATATGGTCATAATTAGGGCATTTTAATAAAAAGTGTTCTGTTGTCTCACGTTCACCGCATGAGCAATTCGGTGACACTGCCAGGTGGTTAACAAAAAGATGCTCATTAAGATGACTACATCAAAGTCGTAAACTGCAGTGGTATACTTGAGCTTTACGGGACATTGATTTGACAAAGTAGGCTGGGGGGACGAACAAGGTGATGGTTTAATTATTTTCGAAATTCTGCGAGAGAGCAATTTTCTCTAACGTTAGGTGGAATTTCGTTCCAAGAATTTGTTGTGGATGGGACAAAAGATCTTTGGTAGCATGTGGTTCGGCAATAAGGAACTCGTAGGTTAAATTTTTTTTGCGGTTCGAAGTTCAAAATTCTGGGTTATCGAAATAGGGGGTGGGACTAAACAGGAAATATATGACGGGGAAATGTTATGGTACATTTTGAAGAACTGTTTTAATTTGTGCTTCTGCCTTCTTGCTTGTAACGTCTCCCACCCAGTTTCAACGTATAGTGATGCCTTGCACGCGTAACAATTCGAGCACTCGCAGTTTGGATTCGTTCAAGAGTTGTCAGATTTGTTTCGTTGCAGTTATCCCAAACCGTGTCTGCATATTCCAACAAGAGCCTAACAAAAGCAAAGTATATCTTCTCGAGAATTTTCCGGTCTAAGATAAATTTATTTCGTCTCATAAGATCCAGACGTGGCCATGCTTTTGAGGAGATATGTTTTATGTGGTCATCCCATGAACAGTTTGAATTGAGAATGACACCCAAATGCTTGTGCTGCGTTACTTCTTTAATAGGAACATTTGCCATTACAAGGGGTGTCTGCTGTGCGGGATCTGTTCGGCGTGAAATTGTCATAGTTTCGGTTTTAATGGGATTGAATTCTACCAACCACGTATGTGCCCAGTTTTCGATTGTAGTAAGATCATTGTTCAAAATAACAGCAGCCTGGTCAGGGTTTTCAATTATTAAATATAAGGTTGTGTCGTCTGCAAAAAGACGAATACTGCTGGTTAGACCTAGGGTTATATCGTTAATATAAATAAGAAACAACAGTGGGCCAAGAATAGATCCTTGAGGAACCCCTGACGTCACTTTGTTCTCAAGAGAACTCCTCGGAGTTGATCACCACTCTTTGCATCCGATCACAAAGATATGATGTAAAGAAGTCGAGAAGTTTGTTAGTTACTCCAATTTTTTCAAGTTTGAAGATTAGACCTTTGTGCCAGACTTTGTCAAAGGCTTTACTGACTTCGCAAAATAACACTCTCACTTCTTTACCTTCATCAAGTGCATGGCTAAATGTGTCATAGATATCCGTAAGCTGCAGTACAGTTGAGTCACATGGAGTAAACCCGGCCTGAAATGGACTTATTATTTTATTTTCGTCTAAAAAGGACCACAGTTTTTTGAAGATACACCGTTCGAACACTTTTCCGAGACAGCTCAGCAGTGAAATTGGTCGATAGTTTGATAAAAGATTTGCGGGTTCTTTTTTGGGAACCGGTATTACGTTTGCCTTCTTCCACAGTTCAGGAAATTTTGGGTGGCTCAATGAGATATTGAAAAGGGTGGCGAGAGGCTGGGCTAGGGAGGTGGAACACTCTGAGAAGTCGCGGACTGATTAGGTCCGGACCTGTTGCCTTCGATACTTTCAGTATCTTCAGTGTGGAGCGCACATCATGTTGGTCAAGTTTTATAGTTATGAGTTTTGGACTTTCTGGAAATGGCATCGATGGAAGGCACGCGTGACTATCGTCAATAGTTGCTATGCTACAAAAATAATCGTTAAACGCTTCCGCCTTGTCTTTGTCAGAACAAATTATCCTATCCTGGTAATTAATATTTGGAATTTCAGTTTTCCTGTTCCCTAAAAACATCTTGAGGGTCTTCCACCACAAGGAAGAATTAGTATCAGGGTTATCTAGAGTGGCCTGCATTCTGTTATTAGCTCACCTGACTTTCAGTCAGGAGAGCTATAGTGATCACTCACCATCCGTCGTCCGGCGTCCGTGAACATGGTGTTTGCGTCTTCTCCTCCCAAGCCGCTGAACCAATTTAATTAATATTTGAGATAATAGTTTGTTATGACATCGCAATTTGATTTTGTTGAAATCAAGTTGCCCCACCCGTGGGTAGGGCCACACCCAAAAAGTGTGCTGAAATCTTAAAAAATCTTCTTCTCATGAACCAGCAATAGCAGAGACTTGATATTTGGTGTGCAGCTTCCTTTTGAGGTGTAGACTCAGATTTGTTCAAGAGAAGTTTGTGGGGCTATACTTGGCGTAGTTATGGGAGGGGCAAAATTTTTGGCCCCACCCAAAATTTCTATTTTCCAAACCGAGAGGCTGATTTGAACCAAATTTTATGTGAGGGCTTATTGGGTCATAAGTACCTCATTTATGCTGATTTTTTTTTTCCCGTAGCCCCATGGTAACCGCAGGAGCTAAAAATAGAAAAAAATTAAAACGCCCATATCTCCAAAACTGCACGGCACCGAGAATTTTTTTTTGGTGTGAAGCTTCCTTAGGACCAACAGAAAGAATTGGTAAAAAAAAATTGCCATCGGTTTTATCATAGGGTACAGTTTCGGAACTTGGAAAAAGTGCTGAGTCAGCACTTTTTAACACTTTTAACACTGCAGGCAATGGGAAAAACATTAAAAAATCTTCTTCTCCAGATCCAGCAGGCAGAATCTTTTGATATTTGGTATGCAACATTGGAGGGTGGATCTGATTCAAGTTTGTTCAAATCGGCCCCCTGGGTTCATATTTGGGCTCAGTATAGGAGCCCGATTTCGAACTTAGTGCATTTCAGGCAAATTTCTTAAAAAATCTTCTTCTCCAGATCCAGCAGGCAGAATCTTTTGATATTTGGTATGCAACATTGTGGGGTGGATCTGATTCAAGTTTGTTCAAATCGGCCACCTGGGTTTATATTTGGACTCAGTATAGGAGCCCAAATTTGAACTTACTGCATTTCAGGCAAATTTCTTTGAAAATCTTCTTCTCCAGATCCAGCAGGCAGAATCTTTTGATATTTGGTATGCAACATTGTGGGGTGGATCTGATTCAAGTTTGTTCAAATCGGCCCCTTTGTTTTATATTTGGGCTCAGTATAGGAGCCCAAATTTGAACTTAGTGCATTTCAGGCAAATTTCTTTGAAAATCTTCTTCTCAAGATCCAGCAGGCAGAATCTTTTGATATTGGGTATGCAACATTGTGGGGTGGATCTGATTCAAGTTTGTTCAAATTGGCTCCCTGGGTTTATATTTGGGCTCAGTATAGGAGCCCAAATTTGAACTTAGTGCTTTTCAGGCAAATTTCTTAAAAAATCTTCTTCTCCAGATCCAGCAGGCAGAATCTTTTGATATTTGGTATGCAACATTGTGGGGTGGATCTGATTCTATTTTGTTCAAATCGGCTTCCTAGATTCATATTTGGGCTCACTATAGAAGCTCGAATTTGAACTTAGTGCATTTCAGGCAAATTTCTTCAAAAATCTTCTTCTCCAGATCCTGCAGGCAGAATCTTTTGATATTTGGTATGCAACATTGTGGGTTGGATCTGATTCCAGTTTGTTCAAATCGGCCACCTGGATTCATATTTGGGCTCTCTATAGAAGCCCAAATTCGAACTTAGTGCATTTCAGGCAAATTTCTTTGAAAATCTTCTTCTCAAGATCCAGCAGGCAGAATCTTGTGATATTTGGTATGCAGCATCCTTAGGGGGTGAGATTCAAGTTTGTTCAAGCCATGTCCCTAGGTCCATATTTGGGCTCACTGTGGGAGCTTGAATTGTAACTTTGTTCGAAATGAGGAATTTTCTTAAAAAATCTTCTTCTTCAGATCCAGCAGTCGGAATGGTTTGATATGTGGTGAGTAGCATCCTTGGGGGGGAGGGGGGGATTCAAGTGTGTTAAAGCCAAGTCCATGGGTCCATATTTGGGCTCCCTGTTGGAGCCCAAATTATAACTTAGTCAATATGAGGAATTTTTCTTTAAAAATCTTCTTCTTCAGATTCAGCAGTTGGAATGTTTTGATATTTGGCATGGAGCAACCTTAGGGGGCTGAGATTCAAGTTTGTTCAAGCCAAGTCCCTTGGTTCATGTGTGGGCTCACTGTGGGAGCCTGAATGACAACTTAGTTCAAAATGAGGAATTTTCTTTAAAAATCTTCAGATCCAGCAGATGAATGCTTTTGATATTTTTTATGCAGCATCCTTAGAGGGGTAAGATTCAAGTTTGTTCAAGCCATGTCCCTAGGTCCATATTTGGTCTGATTGTGGGAGCTCGAATTGTAACGTGGTTCAAAATGAGGAATTTTCTTTAAAAATCTTCTTCTTCAGATCCAGCAGTCGGAATGTTTTGATATTTGGTGTGCAGAATCCTTAGGGGTGTGAGATTCAGATTTGTTAAAGCCAAGTCCCTGGGTTCATATATGGGCTCCCTGTGGGAGCCCGAATTATGACTTAGTTCAATATGAGGAATATTCTTTAAAAATCTTTTTTTAGATCCACTGGTCAGAATATTTGGATATTTGGTTTCAGCTTTTCTTAGGAAGAGCAGATGCAACTTGTGGAAATCAATTCTCTGGGTTGATATTTAGGCTACCATGTCAGGTGAGCGCCCTCAGGCCCCCTGGGGCCTCTTGTAGTAATCGTTTTTTGCATTTCTTATGGCTGAAACAACTTGATTTCTTTTGGAACGATATTTCTCCCAAGCCTCGGGTCGACCTTTCGACTTGTCAGTACGGTAAAGGCGTTTTCGTTGGCGAATCAGATGCCTAACTTTGTTGTGCATCCACTTTGGGTCGTTTCTCCTAATTGTTGTGATTTTATTGGGAATAAACTTAGAAGCTAATTCAAGAACGGTGGAAGTAAACTTGTTAACCATATTATCTACGTTTGTATGTGAGAAAACGGTATCCCAGTCATTGTTTACCAATGCATTATTCAACCCATTATAATCGCCCTCGTTATATAACCATACCCGACGTTTGAAACTCCTTACAGTCGTTTTCCTAAAGTCAACCGCGATACGCACAGGACAGTGATACCTGGTTAAATCTGGTAAAAATGGATCCGCTACCTCAGTTGATAGCACATTGATGGAATCGCTAACTGCAATCTGGTCAAGCAATGTCGCTGACGTCTCCGTGAAAAACGTTGGTTCTGATACAACCTGTTTAAGGTTAAAATAGTCAGCGACGTCACTAAATTTTCCCCTTCTCTGAGAGAGTAGATTATCGTTAAAATCACCAGTAATAATGAGGTCCGAGATTCCAGAGTCTTTCGCTTTCTCAATAGAGGCAGAGATCATATCCCAGACTTCATTGTCACTAATCAGAGGTCGGTAGAAGATACCAAGTAGAAACGAGCCACTGGGAGTGTATATTTGGACCCATAAGCATTCAAGCGCAGCCAGTCCGAGATCTGGTCTTGGTTTGAATGGTATACCAATCTTAATGTAAACCGCAACACCGCTTCCCCTTGTTGGACGATCTTTCCACAGTACCTTTTGAAACCCGTTTAGATGGATATCACTAATGTTATCGAAAGATCCAAACCATGTTTCGATAAGAGCACATATATCATATGTAGACATTTCACATTGCAATATGTCGAGTTTAGGCCTTAGGCTTTGGATATTCAAGTGACAAATCCGCGTTCCTGTTGATGAAGTATTATCGATAGTACTAATCTCACTTGAAGGTCCAGGATTTACTTCAATATCACCGGAGAGTATTAACAACATTAAAGCACACGTAAACATAAGTCATAAAATTTGCAACATAGGGAGCACAATCGTAGTTAGACTGCGTAAGTTATGTAATGACGCACCGTCTGGTAAGATCACGTTTGGTGTATTAATTGTAATGTGGGACTTTAAGCCAGAATGTCGGTTTGAACACTCATATTTCAGGCGGCCATCAAGTCCATTATACAAGTATTTTTGTGTTTTGGATAGAACTTCTTTTAATGTTGAATCGACAAGCATCAGAGATAGCATTAGGGTTACTCCCATGCAACTGAACCAAAGTACTAGGTTAACAAGTATAAGGCATGACATATCCAGTCTGCGTTTTCCCGGTGCACCGCTACATGCATGAACAATGAAGAGACCCACTCGCATTCTGTAAATATTTATGTCATCCATTACAGAAGACCGAAACTATAATAATCGTCAATAGGAGTGGGTCACATGGTACACTGTTGACATCAACCACATCACCCGACGGCCATGGTGACACCACTGTTTGCTTCGGTACACATGAGGCTTCTGGAGATTTCTGTTGACAGTGAAAAGGCTCTATGTGAGAGAGACAGGAAGAAATAGAAGTGTATTGAGTGAGAACTGATAAAACTGAACAGAATATAAAAACAAATAGGATGCTATTTATTGGCATCAATACTTTTGGGTGTAAGGCCCAGCAACCGTTTAGCATCAGTGCAGTAGACCTGTCGCTTTTAGGATGTAAACACGGCCAAAACGGCGCATTTTGCATTATATTCGGTAGCATCAGCTTACTATGGACCCCAGTCACAACAGCAAATGATAGTGGTTCATATCATTCATATTCGAAGGGGCATCTCAGGATTAGCCGAAACAAGCTCACCTCCAAACTTTCTTGTAACCCATATGCATATGTTTAGGTAACAATATGAAGAATGAGAATCAATTAAATGGATTAGGTGGTTCCCCGACATTTCACTGCCCGACATTATGCAGCGCAACATTTTGCTGCAGGTCATTTTGCCGCAGCGACAAAATGCCACGATGACAAAATGCCACGATGACAAATTGCTGCGCGACAAAATGCCACAAGGAACAATTTTCGCGAATTTTTTTTTTGGAGTGGGGGGGTGGGGGGGGGGGGGAGGTTATAGCTGACTTTTGGAAGGTTTGAGATATTGGAAAGTGTCTTTCACAACATTTTCGGGTAGGTATGCCAGAGCTATTAATGATTTAGCAGCAATTCGAACCTCTTCGTTGTCTTTGAGAGTCCACAGTGTTGAATTTTTCTCCACAAACTCTGACCTACGTGAAAGAGGCAACATATGATACAAGCATTGGGAAAAGTTACTCTGACAGCATTAATTGTCGCCTTTTCGAAGTCCGTCATAACTGTTTGGGGCTCCAAAAGTTCACTTTCTAAAATACCGAATGCACGTTGATAGGTTTCTTGTTTTTTGTCAGGTAATAACATATAAACCATGGGAAGAACAGATGACCCAACAATCGCATGGACAGTGAACAACTGGCAAAATAGATCAGGGGATACCTTAAATGTTCTATCCACAAACCAGTTTGTATATTGCCTAAGTTTTTCAATGTCACTTTCCGCTGAAAACATGATAATTCTGTTGCGATCATCATGGCCAGAATCAAACAACACAAAGTTTTCACCGCCAAATGTTTTACAAAATTCATCAGGAATGTTAATTTCACCTCTAGAATGAGGATTTGAATAAGGAAGTTGCGCTCTCTTGCGCCGTCTATGAGACGTTCTGGATATGGCCTTTAGTGTTGACAATTTTGAGGATGCCTCTGATGTCATATCATGAACTGAACTTTGAATGATACATCTGGGTGGCTCCACTGAGTTTTGTGACTTGCTTATAATGGAAGCTTTTACTGTCTGGACTTCTATTCTTGACTCATCAGGTACATGACTGTGGTCTGCTTTTGGCTGAGGTTCCCCACGCAACAGATCTAACCTACCACGACAGACATTTCTCAGTTCACATCTCCAAGTTACCTTATCATTTTCTGGATATGACCTATCTTTCACATAAATGTAGCCTGAATGTGCTAACTTGTATGAAATGCTACCATCTTTTCTCTTCCTCTGCGAAGGAATGTATGTGACAGACATGTTAACAATGGAAATACTGCTGGCTGTCACCGATAGCACCTATTTATACTAAATACTCTAACTTAAACTTCAAAGGTAATATAAGATTAGAAAAAAGCCCGAAAAGCCACGTCAAGCAGCAGATGTACGAAAATAGTATGTGTGATTATCATCGGTAGCATCAACAATGTCTTTCTCACACCTCTAATCATTGTCATGCAATCGGTAAGTTTTTTTTGTAATTTTCCCTTACCCATGGAGATGCTTGTGTTTGTTTAACAATCAACTCACTAAATACACCTGTTTTTAAAAAAATAATTTTCTCTGGAAATGCTTGTGTTTGTATAACAATCGGTTCAATAAATACACCGGGCTTCATTGCTAAAGATGTTGATTCTTCCTGGCATTAGTTATTATGAAAAAAAACATGCCAAACTTTTTCCAACTAAATAAAACCATTTACTCATCAACCTCATTTCCAGTTGTGCCCCCACCTCCCAAAATTCTGCTCTGCGGCATTTTGTCGCGAAAATTATTCCTCGCGGCATTTTGTCGTGAGGCAATTTGTCGTCACGGCATTTTGTTGCTGTGGCATTTTGTCGCTGCGGCATTTTGTCACCGCGGCATTTTGTCACTGCGGCAAAATGACCTGCGGCAAAATGTTGTGCCGTATAATGTCCTGCAGCAAAATGTCGGTCACCGGATTAGGTAGTTGACATTACATTCTTATTTTTAGGTGACAATGTGAATGGACAATGAAAATGTTTTTATTCACAGAGAGTTTCAGCACTATTTATTTATTTATTGATGTTTAAGGGCACATATTTATGCACAATGGCTAATCATGACCGTGACAGTTTTACGGGTGGAGGAAGCCAGAGTACCCGGCGAGAACCACCGAGCAACGACGAGCAGCTGCCAGCTCCCCAACTTCGTAACTCCGCACTGCAGCACAGGCAGGGTTAGATTGGTTGAAGACATGCGTACCATCGACGTGCAGTACACCTTAGTACACGGCGTCATCGTGCCCCCACGCGGGCAGTGGAGATGAAGTGTCTTTCCCAAGGACACAACGCGGTTGCCGCAGGTGGGATTCGAACCGAGGACCTCTCGGCTTGCAGCCTGCACCTCTACCTACTGAGCCACCTCGCTCCCAGGTTTCAGCACTAAAACTAGAAAAATTAAGAAATTACCTTTCGTCAGTTAAATGATAGAAATGTGGCTGTTATTGGAACAAGATCAAGGAGTGCATTTGTATAATGTCTAATTGTATTATATACATGTTTTTCACAACTGTGTTGGAATAAAAAAAATCTAAAAAAAAAAAAAGTCTTGCATTTGGCTGGTTAGTGATTTGCTGGTGATAATCAAGTCTGGGATATCTGATTGATGGAGTGGGTTGTTGCTTATGTATGTTACGTCTTGATCGTTATTTACCACGAATAGATCGAGTTCTTCAACGATGTTGAAAAGGGTGTCACCATTAGGCTCAGTCTTATGACAACCGAATACCTGGTGTTTGGAGTTGAAATCACCCAAGAATATGCAGTGCTTGTATTTTTTGGTAAAGAATTCAAACACTTTACTGTCTACTGTTGCGTGCGGCTAATTATATATACGATAATACCATAGTGTGTTTTGATATGTTTGATATCTCAACGAGTTGAAAGTGAGTTTTTTTCGCGAGGCTTGCCGAGCAAAAAAAACTCACTTTCAACGAGTTGAGATATCAAACATATCAAAACACACTATGGTATTGTTGTATTTATCTTATACCGACCATTTTTGTTCTTTTCTGCATTTTTAAAAGGGTTTTGGGGATGATTTCGTGTCAAAATGTCGACTCATCTGGAGTGGAGTTGACTGCTTTCTCTTGTTGGGCATGAATACATGTGATGTGCCCGAAAAAGCTGTTGGTGCGTAACAAGGCTACAAATTCAAGTGAATGATAGAGTATAGTTCCCCTTAGAAAGTGGCCCTGTAACTGGGAAAACAATTACAGAAAATATACTTTCGCCTCAATTCTTACGATTTATGACAAAAATATGTTTGATAATCAATTTCACCAGATTTGACACGATTTATAAACAATTTTGCGAATGTCATCATTATATTATAATATAGAAAAAGACTATAGTCCGTTCTCCAATCTATATGACATAGGGGTATGTGTTATAGATAATGTATAACACATGGGCTATATCTTCAACAGGTATAAGATAAAATATGATATGATGATCACGTGTTTGTGGTCGAGTCAGTTTCAGCTGCAATCACTTCAGCATTGAGGTTGTTGCATAGTATTGTTAGCTTAACTTGACATAGTCAAGATAAGCTGTTGCCATCACGCGTGCGGAAGTCTGTGAGTCTGTTCACATTTTCCTTTAGCACGGGCTACACACCGCAGTTCATGCCTGATCGTCACGAAATTTCATATGCAGGTTTGGGGTCATGTCTAGATGAGAACGTCCCCTTTTGGTCGTGATGGGGCAACCGGTACGGCTGCCCGAGCCCAAAACCCGAAAACCATTAGCACAGTCTTTATGAAGGGATTTCATTGTAACTTGGTAGGATGCCTCTGTATAATGCCTAGATGAGAACGTCCCCTTTTGGGCATGATCTATCAACCGTGATGGCTGCCCGAGCCCGAAACCCAAAAACTTTTAGCACAGTCTGCAGGTCATGTTTAATGTGGAGGGATTTCATTATAACTTTGTAGGATGACTCCTTATGATGTCTGGATGAGAATTTCCCCATTTGGGCATGATCTGCCAACCGTGACGACTGCCCGAGCCTAAAACCCGAAAACCTTTAGCACAGTCTACAGGTCATATTTATAGAGGAATTTCATTGTAACTTGGTGGGTTGACTTCATATAATGTCTAGATGAGAAAGTCCCTTTTGGACGTGATTGGGCAACTGTGATGGCTACAGGGGCCCGAAGCCCGAAAACCTTTAGCACAGTCTAGAGGTCATATTTATAAAGGGATTTCATTGTAACTTGGTAGGATGACTCCAAATAATGTCTAGAAGAGAACGTCCCATTTTGATCGCGATCATTCAGCCATGATAGGTGCCCGAGCCCAAAAACCTTTAGCATAGGCAAAAGGTCATATTTATGGAAGGATTTCATTGTAACCTGTTAGGTTGACTCCATATAATGCCCAGATGATGACTCCCCTTTTGGTCGTGATTGGTCAGCTGTGATGGCTACAAGTTCCCGAAGCCCGAAAACTTTGAGCACAGTCTACAGGTCATATTTATGAAGGGATTTCGTTGTAACTTCATAGGAACACTCCAGATGATGCCCAGATGAGATTGTCCCCTTTGGTTGCGATCATTCAACCATGGTGGCTGCCCGAGCCTGAAGCCCGAAAACCTTTAGCACAGTCTACAGGTCATATTTATGAAGGGATTTCATTGTAACTTGGTAGGTTGACTTCATATAATGTCTAGATGAGAATGTCCCCTTTTGGACATGATTGGGCAACTGTGACGGCTAAAGGTGCCCAAAGCCCGAAAACCTTTAGCACAGTCTACAGGTCATATTTATGAAGGGATTTCATTGTAACTTGGTAGGATGACTCCAAATAATGTCTAGAAGAGAACGTCCCATTTTGATCGCGATCATTCAGCCTTGATGGGTGCCCGAGCCCAAAAACCTTTAGCATAGGCAAAAGGTCATATTTATGGAAGGATTTCATTGTAACCTGTTAGGTTGACTCCATATAATGCCTAGATGATGACTCTCCTTTTGGTCGTGATTGGTCAGCTGTGATGGCTACAAGTGCCCGAAGCCCGAAAACCTTGAGCACAGTCTACAGGTCATATTTATGAAGGGATTTCATTGTAACTTCATAGGATCACTCCAGATGATGCCCAGATGAGATTGTCCCCTTTGGTTGCAATCATTCAGCCATGATGGCTGCCCGAGCCCGAAGCCCGAAAACCTTTAGCACAGTCTAAAGGTCATATTTATGAAGGGATTTCATTGTAACTTGGTAGGTTGACTTCATATAATGTCTAGATGAGAACGTCCCCTTTTGGACATGATTGGGCAACTGTGACGGCTAAAGGTGCACAAAGCCCGAAAACCTTTAGCACAGTCTACAGGTCATATTTATGAAGGGATTTCATTGTAACTTGGTAGGATGACTCCAAATAATGTCTAGATGAGAACATCCCATTTTGGTCGTGATCATTCAGCCTTGATGGGTGCCCGAGCCCAAAAACCTTTAGCATAGGCAAAAGGTTATATTTATAGAAGGATTTCATTGTAACCTGGTAAGTTTATTCCATATAATGCCTAGATGATGACATCCCCTTTTGGTCGTGATTGGTCAACTGTGATGGCTACAGGAGCCCAAAGCCCAAAAACCTTGAGCACAGTCTACAGGTCATATTTATGAAGGGATTTCACTGTAACTTCGCAGGATCACTCCAGATGATGCCCAGATGAGATTCTCCCCATTGGTTGCGATCATTCAACCATTATGGCTGCCCTAGCCCGAAGCCCAAAAACCTTTAGCACAGTCTACAGGTCATATTTATGAAGGGATTTCATTATAACTTGGTAGGTTGACTTCATATAATATCTAGATGAGAATGTCCCCTTTTGGACATGATTGGGCAACTGTGACGGCTACAGGGGCCCAAAGCCCGGAAACCTTTAGAACAGTCTACAGGTCATAATTATGAAGGGATTTCATTGTAGCTTGGTAGAATGACTCCAAATAATGTCTAGATGCGAACGTCCCCTTTTGGTCGCGATCATTCAGCCTTGATGGCTGCCTGAGCCCAAAAACCTTTAGCATGTCTGTGGGTCGTATTTATGGAAGGATTTCATTGTAACCTGTTAGGTTGACTCCATATAATGCCTAGATGATGACAACCCCTTTTGGTCGTGGTTGGTCAACTGTGATGGCTACAGGTGCCTGAAGCCCGAAAATCTTGAGCACAGTCTACAGGTCATATTTATGCAGGGATTTAATTGTAACTTCGTAGTACACTCCAGATGATATCCAGATGAGAATGTCCCCTTTTGGTTGCGATCATTCAACCATGATGGCTGCCCAAGCCTAAAGCCCGAAAACCTTTAGCACAGTCTTCAGGTCATATTTCTGAAGGGATTTCATTGTAACTTGGTAGGTTGACTTCATATAATGTCTAGATGTGAACAGCTCCTTTTGGACACCATAAGGCAACTGTGATGGTTACAGGGGCCCAAAGCCCGAAAACCTTTAGCACAGTCCACAGGTGATATTTATGAAGGGATTTCATTGTACCTTGGTAGGATGACTCCAAATAATGTCTAGATGAGAACGTCCCCTTTTGGTCATGATCATTCAGTCTTGATGGCTGCCCGAGCCCAAAACCCCAAAACCTTTAGCATAGTCTATTGGTCATATTTATGGAAGGACTTCATTGTAACCCATAAGTTTGACTCCATATAATGCCTAGATGACGACATCCCCTTTTGGTCGTGATTGGTTGACTGTGACGGCTTCAGGGGCCCGAAGCCCAAAAACCTTGAACACAGTCTATAGGTCATATTTATGAAGGGATTTCATTGTAACTTCGTAGGATCACTCCAGATGATGCCCAGATGAGAATGTCCCCTTTTGGTTGCGATCATTCAACCATGATGGCTGCCAGAGCCCAAAGCCCAAAACCCTTTAGCACTGTCTATAAGTCATATTTATGAAGGGATTTCATTGTAACTTGGTAGTTTGACTTCATATAATGTCTAGATGAGAACGTCCCCTTTGGACGCAATTGGGAAACTGACGGCTACAGGGGCCCGAAGCCCGAAAACCTTTAGCACAGTCTACAGGCCATATTTATGAAGGGATTTTAATGTAACTTGATAGGATGACTCGTTTTGGAATAATTTCACTGTAACTTGGTAACTTTTGTTGATATACGTTAACTGTCAGGGCCACATACATTAACTGTGAGGTCATATTAACCCACCCCTCAGCTCTTTAGTACAGTGTACACCTCATATTATTTTTATCAAAAACATAGCATACAGGGAACAGAAATGAACATATTCCCAATTATCACAATTCTTGTCTTATTTCATAATCTTTTCACAAACATTGAACATTTATCCTTTTCTTCAAACACAACACACAAGTTAAGCTACAGTGTCATTGACACTTTCATTTTGTATTTAATCTCCTGCCTTATTAGCAGAGTGACGGGGCGATCTCTTCTGATAATATCAAACCTGCATAGCGAGAATTTTCTGTTTGGTTTAAGCCATGTTTCTCTAATTCCAATTGTGTCCGAATTTTTGAATTAATGTGACATTTGCAAGTTTTTCTGATTAACGCTTCGAGCGTTCCCCTGGATTATTAGTCCCCTACCGGCATCGCCGGAGGGGACTATAGGTTTGTACTCTGTCCATCCGTCAGTCTGTCAGTCTGTCAGTCTGTCAGTCTGTTAGTCTGTCAGTCTGTTAGTCTGCAAGTCTGTCAGTCTGTCAGTCACACTTTACTTTTCCGGAGTTTTTTTGGAAATGCTTCAACGGAATGATTTCATTTTTGGTAAACTACTATAGAACGATGACTTACAGATCATGTTTGAGTTTCATGCTGATTGCATTATTCTTGTGTGAGTTACGGCCCTTGGACATATGGAAAAAAGCACCGAAATATCAGTTTTCCGGAGTTTTTTTGGAAACACTTCAACGGAATGATTTCATTTTTGGTAAACTACTATAGAACGATGATTTACAGATCAAGATTGAGTTTCATGCTGATTGCATTATTCTTGTGAGAGTTACGGCCCTTGGAAATATGGAAAAGCACCAAAATATCAGTTTTCCAGAGTTTTTTTGGAAACGCTTCAACGGAATGATTTCATTTTTGGTAAACTACTATAGAAGATCACAGATCAAGTTTGAGTTTCATGCTGATTACATTATTCTTGTGTGAGTTACGGCCCTTGGAAATATGGAAAAGCACCAAAATATCAGTTTTCCGGACTTTTTCTGGAAACGCTTCAACAGAATGATTTCATTTTTGGTAACCTACTATAGAACGATGACTTTCAGATCAAGTTTCATTTACACTCTGTCCATCCATACGTCAGTCTGTCAGTCAGTCTGTCGGTCATACTTTAGTTTTCCAGACTTTTTTTGGAAACGCTTCAAAGGAATGATTTCATTTTTGGTAACCTACTATAGAACGATGACTTACAGATCAAGTTTCATTTGCACTCTGTCCATCTGTCAGTCTGTCAGTCAGTCTGTCAGTCATACTTTAGTTTTCCGAACTTTTTTTGGAAATGCTTCAACCGAATGATTTCATTCTTGGTAACCTACTATAGAACAATAACTGACAGATCAAGTTTGAGTTTCATGCTGATTGCATTATTCTTGTGTGAGTTATGGCCCTTGGAAATATGGAAAAGCGTCAAAATATCAGTTTTCTGGACTTTTTTTGGAAATGCTTCAACGGAATTCATGCTGATCACATCTAGGTTATAACATTTGTATAATTATTAATGCTCATTAGTCCGGTAGGGGACATTGTATTGCTTCAGCGATATGTGCGCTCTTGTTTTTAGTGTATCCATGAATAGTTTAGGAATAACTGTACTAAGTTTATTTTTGTTTATTATACCCCCTGCAAACAAAGTTTGGGGAGGGTGGGGGGGTATATAGGAATCACCCTGTCCGTCCATCTGTCCATCTATCTGTCTGTCTGTCCATCCTTATAAGCGCAACTCCTCCTAAACCGTTAGAAGAATTTTCATGAAACTTTACACAATGGAAGAACTCCATATGAAGATGTGCATGAAACAATATAATTCCGTTCTGACATTTCCAAGGGGAGATAATCTAACTTATACATTTTAATGTACCAAAAAGGCTACAACTGAGGCGCGGGGGGTATCACTTTGTGAGCTTGCTCACAGTACCTCTAGTTTACTATTTGTAATATTGTTACCTAATTATATTTTGTGGATGACCACCTCTAATAGCGTGTGAGATATTTGAGTTTTATATAACTTAGATGCCATTTTACTGATCTCTTTGCATACGTCCGAAAGACTGGTGTCCATGTGTTTCTTCATTATGCTGAAAATAGAGCCAGCCATTAGGGTACACATGGAATAAGGGGAGGATGAGTTCTCGACATTACTTACATTTAGAGCTGGATGTTTGTTTTAACTTTTTTGAAGTGGCTCCACCCCCGGTAGTTGCTGGGGTGTTGACTCCCCGCAATTGGGGCATTTCAGAGTTGTGGCACTGCATGCCTTCGCGATGTGTTTGTCGCTGCATTTCATACATCGTTGCTCCCCGTTGCCGAAATTTCTGACACTTGTGACACTGAACTGGATGCGGAAGAACACGATATTCCTCAGTTTCGTATTTTTTTTTGTTGATAATTACCCCTTTGCTTATCAGATTTAATCTCGTTGCTCTATCAGGGCATTTTACTTTAATCTTCCAAGTATGGTTGCCCGTGGCTTTGAATATTTGAATGGTAGACAGCCAATCTGGCTATGCCATCTCCCAGCAGCACATATTATATGTTTTTCTTTATATCAAACGTATTACTCTTTATTACACACCCGTTGCTGTATTCGTCACGATCACATGGATTTTAGGGGCATGCGGTAATTTTAACCAGAAAGCTCTAGTGCGATCCGATAAAAAGTACCCTTCGCGTGCACAAGTTCTCTCGTTAGACTGGTTCTTATAGTTTGCAGCATTCAGTGGAATATAACCAATGAGAACCATCGGCTATATTTATCTGTCGGAATTACCGTTTCTCATTACAAAATGTTTGATGCACAACTATGCTGAAAACTGTTGAAAGTCATGAAAGACACATGATCTCTGCCAAGAAATTGAACAGTGAAACTCAGCCTTTGCTTTCGTTATTGAAAATCGAGGAAAACTTAATTAATTTTAGGGCCAAAAAGTCCAGTTGGGTTCGATATTGCAGCCAACCACTAGTACAGTTCCTATAAAACTTTGTTACAATGTTGCCCTCACCGCTGATGCAGCTGCCGACGAATCGACACAAGGCCTACTGTGTAACTGTAAGTGTAATCCTAATCGATTCACACTTCGGCAATGAAGCAGCACGTTTGCGAACGCAAACATACTTTGAAGAGCATGTTCTCAGGAAGCAAGACTAAATCAGTCTTGAAAACTGGTTACCATGGCATGATCAAGTGGAAAAAAGACGGCGACACGCCGACAGCGCCTGGAAATGTTTGACTGCTAGTACATGCAGTTACTAATTAACTATTACCAATTCCACCCTTACTAGCTTACCACTCCCTCCCCCCCCCCTCCCACCCACACTAGCTGAATAAAGAAAATAAATTCGGAAGAATGAAATGCCTGGTTTTATACGAAAAACTCGGTAGTTTACATTTGTGGAACCAATGTTTTTTTACGTGCTAGTGGGTGTTGGGGCAACAGGTTTATTTTATTTAATTTTTTTTGTGGGGGCAGGGGGAAGGGCTTTTTTAGGGGGATATAGTATTTCTAAAATATGACTTTATGGAGTTTGTACTGAGTAAATTAAAAAATGTTACCAGCTACCCACTCAGTATTGAAATTCTGAAAAGTCGTGAGTAGGGTAGGAATGAGACCACGAAGAGGGGAGGGGTGGTAAATACAGGTGTTCTGATGAATGCAATATAGGCTTATTGTCAATTTTATGAGATGACTCCCATGAAATTCAAAAATAATTATTAGAATATTTAAAACATAGACAATATGACAATATTTTCCACACACAGATTGATGTGTATTTTTAAATGACTAATTAAAGATTTTTGCTAGTATTTCTGTTTTATACAAGGATATTATTTTGTTTTAATTGTCAGTAACAAAAGTTAAATCGAATGTCACCTATGTGACTTAGCTGCATGGGTGTATGAGATGGGGAGGGGGTTATAGCATTCTCATCCCCCTTCACCAACAAGCAGCTAATTTTGCAGTTTTCATTGAAAGGGACTTTTATTTTCAGAACAGATTGTTCAGAGGGAGGGGGTATTTTTATAATTTTGGCAAATAGCAGGGCAGTGGGCAGAGCATTTTCATAGGCAACTTCGAGGCAAGGGCCTGCATTTTGATTTAGAAACAAAAGTTCAGGGCAGTTTGATTGGTCAGTCCCCATCCCCAAGAAAATGTTCTCCAAAAGCCTATCATTTTACTTAGCCACATTCTATCAGTCCTCTTTAAAAGTATTTACTGAATCAGAACGCAAATTCTGAATACCAAATTCCAAATTTAAGACTGACAAGATATTGGAGCAGACACATAAAAAAAATTTTTTTTTTAACCAGATACCAACAAAAAATATTGACAGAACCGTTCAGATAACAAACTGGTGAAGTATAGTACTAGTACAAAATAATGTAAACATTAATCAATCTTTGAAAATATTATCAACCAAAATAAGTTGGAGCTTACTGGTGAGAACAACACCCCCCCCCCCCCCCCCCCCCCCCCCTTATTTCTCTTTTAGCCTCAGACTAAGACTTTGATACTGATATCGTGAGCTTTCGAGAATTTCAGAAAATGCTGTCAGGTTATAGACGGGTTGGGTGGGTGAGGGGGGTGGGTTGTAAAAAAGGTGTACAAACTAAATTACTGGCTGTAGAGACAAGACATGACATTTTCTTGCAGTTATCATGCAATATATTTCTCCCTTTGTATATCTGTAGTAAATGTGGACAACCTAAAGCTTTTATTTGTAAGTGCAGCCCATTTCAAACAAAGGTTATCAAGACTTGAGGTAAAATAAAAAGAAGGCTAAATTTCAAGTCAGAAACTTTATAGGCCTAATGTTGAAAAATAAAGTGCTAACTTACCAAGACTGCGGAGTTCACTCAGAGTCAGAATGGAATCTCAAACTGCCCAAGGCTGAGTTACTCTAAACGATCGAATGAATCCCCCGGAAGGTTAATTATAGCGCAAAATGTTTTTTCTCGTCCAATGTGTACTTTGTTGCAGTGCAGAACAGAAATGACCGATGTCCATATGCGATAGCTGGCCCTTGTGGCAGTAGTGCATGTATTGTCAAGCTGGGTTCAAACTTCTATTTTAGTTTCAGTTTAAAAAGCATGAAATTTAAACAGAGCAGCCAGTTCGCATCGTATTCATATTAAAATCCTTGTACATTTTCCATCCTCCAGATATAATGATGCCTGCACACACACTTTTGAAAACATATTTCAAACCTCATAATTTGCGACGTCTGATATGTTGAACGCAATCTTTTGAGTTTTGAGTGTTCGGGCCGACATTTTTTGGCAATTAAAATGAATTCAACAGCGATTCTACAGGTGGCAAGGTCAAAGACTTAAGACTGGTTCTCTGACAAAATTGCCCGTTTCTCTCTAAAATTCTTTCAACCGTTCAAATTGTCGACTATTTAATTAAATTAGCGATTAATTACAGTGAATTCTTTTTCATGGTTGGGTGTGTAATAAATACAGAACCACACTTATGTTTGAATGGGTTAATGATTACTGGACTCGAGCGTGTGGCTCAGGGATAACCACTCGAGCCTACCGGCTCTCGTGGTATCCCTGCGCCACTCGCACTCGTTCAGTAATCGTTAACCCATTCAAACATAAGTGTGGTTCTGTATATGTATTATACAAATGCTGCTGAATAAAGTATCTATCTGTCTGTCTGTCTGTCTGTCTGTCTGTCTGTCTGTCTGTCCCACGAGCATCCTGAAAGGGCTTTATCAGTCATGTTTTTGTCTGTTTTGTGGTGAACATGTGTGATTACGACACAGGGGTCTTGTTACGGATGGCTCTGTGTCTTGTTTTTATTGGTCACCTTAGGGGGCATTTTGGCTTTTACTTTGTCGGCGTAATCACTATCAGTTCGGCTAGCTGTCGCAGTCACATTCATGATTTCCAGTGCTGTAGGCTCTGTTGTGTTAACAAACCCCCCATTTCTTGGTGTGTCCTTTTCAGTAGCGGTGCTCAGTGAATTTTGGTTGTTAGTTTTTGTCTTCTTGACATGCCAATCAGTAATCGTACAGAAACGATCTTCGACTTGGACGTCCACGGTTTCATCATCTTCACGGAACTCATTGGAGAGTTTCCTTTTCGACCGATTTTTGTTTGGTGATTTTTTCTGTCGCTGCGATTTGGGGAGTTTAGTTTAATTTTCATCTAATTGAATTTCAACTGTGTCAGTGGGGGAAGCAGCATCTGTGTTGGTGGCTTCTTCCACTATAGAATGCAGCTGGTTATCCTGGTTGAGGGTAATTAGTTCTGAACTTTGGCTAGATATCACTCCCAGCGAGCCGGCGGACGCAGGTCTTCTCAATTCTGTGGCAATGTCCATAAATGGTGAACCAGAAGCAGGAGCAGCATGGTCCTCCTTACCTGGTTTGGATCTCAGAATTGCCTTTTCCAGTTCCCTTCTCTCATTTGTAGATGAAATGGTTTCGCGCGCCGAAGGTGCACAGGGACAGTGTGGAGCAAGCCCCTTTTGACCCTCTTTAACTAGAATATAGTTTTGAGCATCAGATCATGGAGAAAAAACAGCCCCTTTTGGAGACCACTTCTCTCATTTGAATTGCAAGTTTATCATATATACCCATATTTTGGCTGTTCACATTCTTTAATGTGTGTGATGTGTTAGAGAATAAAACAATGGTCATTGTAAAGTTCCAATCATCAGTACCACAAGTGTGGTGTAAACACCGAAACTGTGACCATACTGTTATGGATTCACTGTGGTATCAAACAACACCTTCTAAGACATGTTTGCTTGTTGTAAAAACAAACAAGTTTTTGGTACTAAGTATATAAAAAATATTATTATAGAAACACAGGTAAAAAACCTAGAAATAACTACTAAATGAAATATTAGGCTACCTAGTGACAAAATGCTAAAAAAAAAATGGTGGGCAAATCATTCAGATCACGCTAGATCAAGCTCAATTAAGATACAATGCTAACACCACCAAATTGGAAGCTATCAAACTCCACATCCTAATCCGCGAACATATAGCAGATATTAAGCACAAGCGTGATACTCCCGTGGCTATTCACTTTAACCAAAACAACCACCAGCAAGCAGATTTAAATTCCGTATCATGCAAGTTATTTACTCTGACCCTGAACACCCCAATATGGTCAGAGAATAGAAATCGAATGGATCTTCACTCTCAGAACACTTCAACTACTAGGACTGAACAGAAAGGACTTTTAGTGTATTGGTTATTAGCTCACCTGACTTTCAGTCAGGAGAGCTATAGTGATCACTCACCGTCCGTCATCCAGCGTCCGTCGTCCGTCATCCGTCGTCCGTGAACATGGTGTTTGCGTCTTCTCCTCCCAAACCGCTGAACCAATTTAATTGATATTTGAGATAATAGTTTGTTATGACATCGCAATTTGATTTTGTTGAAATCAAGTTGCCCTGCCCGTGGGTAGGGCCACACCCAAAAAGTGTGCTGAAATCTTAAAAAATCTTCTTCTCATGAACCAGCAGTAGCAGAGACTTGATATTTGGTGTGCAGCTTCCTTTTGAGGTGTAGACTCAGATTTGTTTAAGAGAAGTTTGTGGGGCTATACTTGACGTCGTTATGGGAGGGGCAAAATTTTTGGCCCCGCCCAAAATTTCTATTTTCCAAACCGAGAGGCTGATTTGAACCAAATTTTATGTGAGGGCTTATTGGGTCATAAGTACCTAATTTATGCTGATTTTTTTTTTCCCGTAGCCCCATGGGAACCGCAGGAGCTAAAAATAGAAAAAAATTAAAACGCCCATATCTCCAAAACTGCACGGCACCGAGAATTTTTATTTGGTGTGAAGCTTCCTTAGGACCAACAGAAAGAATTGGTAAAAAAAAATTGCCATCGGTTTTATCATAGGGTACAGTTTCGGGACATCGAAAAAGTGCTGAGTCAGCACTTTTTAACACTGTAGGCAATGGGAAAAACATTAAAAAATCTTCTTCTCCAGATCCAGCAGGCAGAATCTTTTGATATTTGGTATGCAACATTGGAGGGTGGATCTGATTCAAGTTTGTTCAAATCGGCCCCCCTGGGTTCATATTTGGGCTCAGTATAGGAGCCCGATTTCGAACTTAGTGCATTTCAGGCAAATTTCTTAAAAAATCTTCTTCTCCAGATCCAGCAGGCAGAATCTTTTGATATTTGGTATGCAACATTGTGGGGTGGATCTGATTCAAGTTTGTTCAAATCGGCCCCCTGGGTGTATATATTTGGGCTCAGTATAGGAGCCCAAATTTGAACTTACTGCATTTCAGGCAAATTTCTTTGAAAATCTTCTTCTCCAGATCCAGCAGGCAGAATCTTTTGATATTTGGTATGCAACATTGTGGGGTGGATCTGATTCAAGTTTGTTCAAATCGGCCCCTTGGGTTTATATTTGGGCTCAGTATAGGAGCCCAAATTTGAACTTAGTGCATTTCAGGCAAATTTCTTTGAAAATCTTCTTCTCAAGATCCAGCAGGCAGAATCTTTTGATATTGGGTATGCAACATTGTGGTGTGGATCTGATTCAAGTTTGTTCAAATCAGCCCCTTGGGTTTATATTTGGGCTCAGTATAGGAGCCCAAATTTGAACTTAGTGCATTTCAGGCAAATTTCTTAAAAAATCTTCTTCTCCAGATCCAGCAGACAGAATCTTTTGATATTTGGTATGCAACATTGTGGGATGGATCTGATTCTATTTTGTTCAAATCAGCTCCCTAGATTCATATTTGGGCTCACTATAGAAGCTCGAATTTGAACTTAGTGCATTTCAGGCAAATTTCTTCAAAAATCTTCTTCTCCAGATCCTGCGGGCAGAATCTTTTGATATTTGGTATGCTACATTGTGGGGTGGATCTGATTCCAGTTTGTTCAAATCGGCCATCTGGATTCATATTTGGGCTCACTATAGAAGCCCAAATTCGAACTTAGTGCATTTCAGGCAAATTTCTTTGAAAATCTTCTTCTCAAGATCCAGCAGGCAGAATCTTGTGATATTTGGTATGCAGCATCCTTAGGGGGGTGAGATTCAAGTTTGTTCAAGCCATGTCCCTAGGTCCATATTTGGGCTCACTGTGGGAGCTTGAATTGTAACTTTGTTCGAAATGAGGAATTTTCTTAAAAAATCTTCTTCAGATCCAGCAGTCGGAATGGTTTGATATGTGGTGAGTAGCATCCTTGGGGGCAGGGGGGTGGGGGGGGGGGGAGGGGGGATTCAAGTGTGTTAAAGCCAAGTCCATGGGTCCATATTTGGGCTCCCTGTGGGAGCCCAAATTATAACTTAGTCAATATGAGGAATTTTTCTTTAAAAATCTTCTTCTTCAGATTCAGCAGTTGGAATGTTTTGATATTTGGCATGGAGCAACCTTAGGGGGCTGACATTCAAGTTTGTTCAAGCCAAGTCCCTTGGTTCATATTTGGGCTCACTATGGGAGCGTGAATGACAACTTAGTTCAAAATGAGGAATTTTCTTTAAAAATCTTCAGATCCAGCAGATGAATGCTTTTGATATTTTTTATGCAGCATCCTTAGGGGGGTAAGATTCAAGTTTGTTCAAGCCATGTCCCTAGGTCCATATTTGGGCTGATTGTGGGAGCTCGAATTGTAACTTGGTTCAAAATGAGGAATTTTCTTTAAAAATCTTCTTCAGATCCAGCAGTCGGAATGTTTTGATATTTGGTGTGCAGAATCCTTAGGGGTGTGAAATTCAGGTTTGTTAAAGCCAAGTCCCTGGGTTCATATATGGGCTCCCTGTGGGAGCCCGAATTATGACTTAGTTCAATATGAGGAATATTCTTTAAAAATCTTTTTTTAGATCCACTGGTCAGAATATTTGGATATTTGGTTTCAGCTTTTCTTAGGAGGAGCAGATGTAACTTGTGGAAATCAATTCTCTGGGTTGATATTTAGGCTACCATGTCAGGTGAGCGCCCTCAGGCCCCCTGGGGCCTCTTGTATTACTATATATTCAACCTGTATTTTAAAACAGCAAATCAAGCCACAGGGTTTATTAGGGGAGAATATAATAGTTTCAAGGTGCTATGTAAGTAATGGAAAGCTAGCTCAAAACCAGGCGACAGGCCACACTCGATGGAAAAAATCAGAACAAAATAATAAATTATAATCAGTGACTTTTATTATTGTCCACCCATATTTATGAACAATTTTGAACCCCTAAAAATAAAAAAAAAAAAAATTATATTAGATATTCTAGATCCCCGACGGCATTGAAAACAACAAGCCCCCATCCCCAAGTCAAACTTCCCACCACTCACGCAGCACCTTAATTGATGGACAAAGGTGAGTGACAGGACGATGTCGGAAATTCATATCAGTGTTTTTATTTAGAAAAAACTGTCGACAAAAGTAATTTAATACTACACGGAACACTAAACGAAAATTTGGATTTTTCCGGTTGGCGTGTTCCTTGGCACAGTGTCTCATTTATGATGAACTTGGTACGTATATACATGTACATTCTTGTTCACTGTAACAAACATTTTGATTACCACTGTATACCTTACCTCATAGTGTGTTTCAAGAAAAGTTTTATCAGACACTGACCTACTCCACATCATATTATGGACAGTCTAATCAAAGTATAGTTGTTGGGCTGGTTGATTATTTTACTAACCAAAAGACATAGTTTACAGAAAAGGAATGACAATGACATTTATAATCCTTGAAAAAAGTGCAACAACCATATTGAAGTTTTGAATTCCTATATCTACCAGTAATTTATTATTCAATATTTTTATAGTGGAGTTAGGTAACAGTATGAAACGTAGGCATTTCATGAGAAATGTTCCCAAAGTGACAAGAGAAAAGGTAAAATTGTGAGGCAAATCATGTGCGTCACGGATCATAGGATGATGAAAATTTTGATAACTATCTAACTTATACCGCTCCTTGGACTGAAAACAATGCTACATGGATTTGTTTAGAATGAGCTATCAAGGCAGCAGTTCAGTTCGGATCCATAATACTGAGGGAGAGGAATTGCGCTGGACATATTAATTTACAGTACCTGACCTGAAGGGTTGGATAGATTTACCACTCTGGCATTAAATATTCATATTCGATTAGAAAACACAAGAAGCTTTAGAAAACTTTCAGCTCATGTAACGCCGGGTACCACCCAGTGGTTTGTGGGTTGAAAATGCTGGATACTTTTTTACGCTACTTTGGGCAAATGGCTGAACAACATGTAAACACTGCATATGAACCAAATATGGGTTGGGGGGCTGTTGATTATAGTGCCCGAGAAGTCACTGCTAAATAACAAAGAACTCATTTAAGAGAGTGGCAGGGTGGGGGTATCCTCCCATTTTTAACTGCTCACTTTTCAACAAAATTCATTAAAGAACCTAAAATGTATCTGCAAGATTAAATTCTCAAATGAAATTAATTAAATACTGGTGCCGGTTTCTCCACCTGAACTGGTGCCGTTTTTGCCAACTCATGGTGCTGTTTTCGCCTGCACAGTTTGTGCCGTTTTTGCCAGTGCAGTTGGTGCTGTTTTTGCCAGTGCAGTTAGTGCTGTTTTCGCCACCCATGGTGCCATTTTTGCTCAATTGGTGCCTTTTTGCGCAGTGCCGTTTTCGCTATAACCCAAATAACCAGTCACTAGACAATTTGGGCCCAAAAGTGACCGTACTAACACTGGAATTACACAGAATTTCACTGAATTAACAGCAGTTACCTGTTGAAAATAGTTTTATTATTGTACCCTGCTTACTCTCTGATGGTTAAGTGCAGAATTTTTTAAACTTGTACCCAAAACACATCAATAGGGAGAGACAATCATTTTTAGCTCAACTTGCCAAAGTCAAGCTGAGCTACTGCCATCACTTCTCGTCCGTCGGCATACGTACGTACGTCGTACATACGTACCTACGTCCACAATTTCATTTGGTACACCCCACATGTTGCATTTATGATCAGATCGCTTTGAAACTTGGTATGCTTGTTTGGGGTGACCTCTAGATGGGAGCTATCGATTTTCTTCTATTTCCATCAAAAAAATGTTGCTGCTGGCAATGTTCTTTGAACTTAGTTTAGTCAGGCATCAATATATTCCTTTGGCATGCCCTACAGGGCACATTTATGATCAGATCGGGTTGAAACCAGGCATGCTTGTTTGGGGTGACCTCTAGATGGGAGCTATCAATTTTCATTCATTTCCGTCAAAAAATGTAGCCGCTGGCAACAACCTTTGAACTTAGTTTAGTCAGGCATCAATATTTTCCTTTGGCATGCCCTACAGGGCACATTTATGATCAGATCGGGTTGAAACTTGGTATGCTTGTTTGGGGTTACCTCTAGATGGGAGCTATCGATTTTCTTCAATTTCCATCAAAAAATAATGCTGCTGGCAACGACCTTCGAGGAACTTATTGCAGTTATGCATAAATATTTCCCTTGGACCCACCCTGCAGTGCACATTTTTGACCAGATCGCTTTGAAACTTGGTATACTTGTTTGGGGTGACCTCTAGATGGGAGCTATCGATTTTCTTCCATTTCCGTCCAAAAATGTTGTCACTGGCAACGTTCTTAGAATTTAGCTAAGTCAGACCTCAATATTTCCATTTGGCACACCTAACAGGGCACATTTATGATCGGATTGCTTTGAAACCTGGCATGCTTGTTTGGGGTGACCTCTAGACAGGAGTTATCGATTTTCTTCCATTTCTGTCAAAAAATGTTGCCGCTGGAAACGTTCTTAGAACTTAGTTTAGTCCGACCTAAATATTTCACTTTGGCACACCCTACAGGACACATTTATGATCGGATTGCTTTGTAACCTGGCATGCTTGTTTGGGGTGACCTCTAGCTGGGAGCTATCGATTTTCTTTCATTTCTGTCAAAAAATCGCGCCACTGGCAACAACCTTTGAACTTAGTTTTTGGCACACCCTGCAGGGTACATTTATGATCGGATCACTTTGAAACTTGGTATGCTTGTTTTGGGTGACCTCTAGATAGGAACTATTGATTTTTAGCTCAACTTTGACGAAGTCAAATTTGAGCTATTGTCATGGCCCGTCGTCCGTCGTCCATCGGTCCGTCCATCCGTCTGTCCGTACGTCAACAATTGGCTATGGCTCGGGCTAGAGGTCGTATTTATGAACCGATCTTTACGAAACTTCTTGTGTACCTTTGTTATGACCCTGGGATGGGAACGAGTGTTTTTAGGTGTGGTCCGAAATTCAAGATGGCTGCCAGCGGCCATTTTGTACCGATGATGCAAAAATCAGTTTTTTGTACAGAACTTCTGTATGAAAGTTCTGATTTGAATAAAGTTTTGTATAAATGTTTAGTACCATGGGATACATCACATATAATACGTTTTTTTTTTCTCGTTCGTAAATTATGCAAATTAGACTGACTTTGATTTATTTAGTGTTACTTTCAGAGCTGTAAGTGCCAAGCTGCTATGGCTCGGGCTAGAGGCCGTATTTATGAACCAATCTTTACGAAACTTCTTGGGTACCTTTGTTATGACCCTGGGACGGGAACGAGTGTTTTTGGGTGTGGTCCGAAATTCAAGATGGCTGCCAGTGACCATTTTGTACCGATGATGCAAAAATCAGTTTTTTGTACAGAACTTCTGTATGAAAGTTCTGATTTGAATAAAGTTTTGTATAAATGTATAGTACAATGGGATACATCACATATAATACAGGTTTTTTTCTCGTGCTTAAATTATGTAAATTAGACTAACTTTGATTTATTTAGTGTTACTTTCAGAGCTGTAAGTGCCAAGCTGCTATGGCTCGGGCTAGAGGCCGTATTTATGAACCAATCTTTACGAAACTTCTTGGGTACCTTTGTTATCACCGTGGGACGAGAACGAGTGTTTTTGGGTGCAGTCCCAAATTCCAGATGGCTGCCAGCAGCCATTTTGTACCGACGATGCCGAAATCTGTTTTTTGTACAGAACTTCCATATGAAAGCTCTGATTTGAATAATTTTTTGTATGAATGTTTAGTACCATGGGATACATTACATATATTACAGGTTTTTTTCTTGTGCGTAAATTATGCAAATTAGGCTAACTTTGATTTATTTAGTGTTACTTTCAGCACTGTGAGTGCAAATCCCAATACGGCTCGGGCTAGAGGCCGTATTTATGAACCGATCTTCACGAAACTTCTTGGGTACCTTTGTTATCACTGTGGGACGAGAAGGAGTGTTTTGGTGTCCAGTCTGAAATTCAAGATGGCCGCTAGCAGCCATTTTGTTCAAAATTAAGTGCAATCAGATTTTTGCGCAGAACTTCCAAATGAAAGATCTGATTTGAATAAATTTTTGTATGAATGTTTAGTACCATGGGATACATTACATATAATACAGAGTTTTTCTTGTGAATAAATTATGCAAATTAGGGGTCCGGGTGGGACTTGGAAAATTTTGGCCCAAAATCCGGAAATTATTTTTTGGTTTTTTATGCGTTTTGGTCAATTTTAAGACAAAAAAAAATAAATTTTTTTTACACTGAAAATTTGGGGTCCGGGTGGGAATTAGTTTTTTGTGTTTTGATGCATTTTGGTCAATTTTAAGAAGAAGAAGACAAAATTTTAGTCTGAAAATATTTTGTTTGGGACTGAAAATTTCCACACAAAAATAATAATCTACAATGATTGGTCTTAATCTGTAGTTCATTACAGTCACCTTGTAATCCTTTCTTATTGTTGACTGGGCCAAAACAAATACTAATTCCTGTCATATTCATTATTCAGTTGTCTTGGTCACAGCAAGTACTAATTCCTGTCATATCCAAGTTGAGCTACAGAGTCATTGACTCTTTCATTTTCCTTGTCTGTCAAAAAATGTTGCCATTGGCAATGACTTTTGATGAACTTCGTGCAGTTATGCATCAATATTTCCCTTTGACACACCCTGCAGGGCACATTTATGATTAAATCGCTTGGAAACTTGGTGTGCTGGTTTGGGGTGACCTCTAGATGGGAGTTATCGATTTTCTTCAACATCTGTCAAAAATAGTTGCCATTGGCAATGACCTTTGATGAACTTAGTAAAAACTTAGTGCAGTTAAGCATCGATATTTCCCTTTGACACAGCCGGCAGGGCACATTTATGATCGCTTGGAAACTTGGTGTGCTTGTGTGGGGTGACATCTGTATGGGAGCTATCGATTTTCTTCCATTTCTGTAGAAAAATGTTGCTGCTGACCTTTGAACTTAGTTTAGTCAGACCTCAATATTTCCCTTTGACACACCTTTCAGGGCACATTTATCGGATCACTTTGAAACTTGGTATGTGTATTCGGGGGTGACCTCTGGATGTGAGCTGTTGATTTTTTTTCATTTCCATAAAAAATTATTGTCGTTATCACCAGACTTTGAACTTATTGCTTTTGTGCAGCATCTTATCTCTTTTGCACTCTCTGCAGGGTATATTTATGAATTTCCATAAAAAAAGAGAAAAAAAGCATTGCCAAAAGCAATGACCTTCAAACTTAGTGCATTTGTTAATTAACATCTTCCTTTGCCATGCCTCAGAGGGCACATTCATTAACAGGTTGTTTTGAAACTTTGTATGCTTATGCAGGGTGACAAAGATAGGAGCAATTGATTTTCTTTTCATTTCCATCAAAAACTGTTGCTGTTAGAAACAATCTTTGAATTTATTGTATTTGTGCATCAACATTCTTCTTTGATATGGCCAACAGGGCACATTTATCTTAGGATTGTTTTTGAACTTGGTGTGTTCATTAGGCAGGACCTCTAGATAAGAGGTATTGATTAGCATTCATTTCTGTGAAAAAAGTTGCTGTTTACAATAACCTCTGAACTTACTGCATTTGTGTATCAACATTCTTCCTTTAGCCAGTCTTACAGTTTACATTTAAAAATGCATGGATTACTCTGACGTTGTGCACACACAAAATGCTGTTATGTTTAAAGTTCACCAAATAACATTGGTACTAATGATCTTCAGTTTTGCCATTTCACTTATAACTTACCAAGTTCAAGTTTGTCAAGTTGAGCTACAGTGTCATTGACACTTTCATTTAGCTCAACTTGACAACGTCAAGTATGAGCTATTGGGATGGTTTGCAATCTGTCTTCCGTCTGTACATCCATCGGTTCATCCAAAATTCCTTTAGCACACCCTACAGGCTGCGGCCCTCACCTGATCAGTCCCAAATTTCATATGTAGCTTTGGGGCAATGTCTAGATGGGAGGTATTGAATTTTTCCGAATTCCAGTAGATAGATATTGAGGGTTGTCCTACATCCCGAGTCTGGAGAGAAAATAGATGGAGTGAAGTGAAACAGTAAGAAGAAAGGAAATGAAAAAAGGGCGGCAGTGGGGGGGGGGGGGGGGGGGTGTAATAAAAAGTCAACTCAAAGACAGAATGTAAATTCATCATGATGCCGTACTGGACAGTAACTGGTGCATGCTTGATACAAGTAGAACATGACCAGCTTGCTACGGAATAAGAACATGTTTAAGAGTGTGTTGGTCCTAGTGGATTGAATCAGAGTAGGTTTATACAACTTCATGAATAAGTTGATTCTCAACACTGTTCAACAATTCTGAACCAAACAGTAATGTTGTGAGATCTAGAGTGAAAGGCAGAGCATTGATTGTATCATTGTGGAAGTTTGCATAGACTGGGCAGTGTAAGAGAAAATGTTCAGGTGTTTCAACCAATCCACACTGGCACGGGGAAGAAAGTGATAAAGGTTATCATATAAGTGGGCATTTAGGTTACTGCAATGCAATCACAACCTACAATGGAGTATCTGGGCGACAAGTGATTTGTTGCTGCTATAAAATAGCAGTGGGCAAAGGTTGCCATTGTTGATGAAAGTTTTTAAATTACGTGGAGAAGAATTCTCTCGGATTGACAATGGTAGGCTGTTCCATTGGTTGGTGACATTGGGAATGAATAAGCACTGGTACAAGTTTGTATGGCAAAACAGGACTTGATGGTATGTTAGCAATGTTTGGGGGAGTCACGTGGTGGTACATTTTGAAAAACTGTACTAGTTTGTGGCGTCTTTCTAGAACAGGGTCCAAGAAGGTCTTGGAATAAAGCGAAGACACTAGTGGTCGCACCAGCTATCATCTTTGCCACAGCTGTCTGTATTTTCTTCAGATCTGTGGCCTTAGAAGCCGAGCAATTGCACCATACAGTATCCACATACTCTAGGAGTATAGACGCAAAGTAGATTTTTAGCTTAACTTGACAAAGTCAAGATAAGCTATTGCCATCACGCGTGCAGAAGTCTGTTAGTCTGTGAGTCTGTTTACATTTTTCTTTAGCACAGGCTACACCCTGTAGTTCTTGTCCGATCATCACAAAATTTCATATGCAGGTTTGAGGTCATGTCTAGATGAGAATGTCCCCTTTTGGTCGCGATCGGTCAACCGTGATGGTTGCCCAAGCCCAAAACACGAAAACCTTTAGCACAGTCTACAGGTCGTATTTATGAAGGGATTTCATTGTAACTTGTTAGGATGCCTCTGTATAATATCTAGATGAGAACATCCCCTTTTGGGCATGATCTGTCAACTGTGACGGCTGCCAAAGCCCAAAACCTTTTAGCACAGTCTACAGGTCATATTTAATATGGAGGGATTTCATTGTAACTTGGTAGGATGACTCCGTATGATGTCTAGATGAGAACTTCCCCATTTGGTCGCGATCTGTCAACTGTGATAACTGCCCGAGCCCAAAACCCAAAAACCTTTAGCACAGTCTACAGGTCGTATTTATGGAGGGATTTCATTGTAACTTGGTAGGTTAACTCCATATAATGTCTAGATGACAACGTCCCCTTTTGGTTGCGATTGGTCAACTGTGATGGCTTCAGGGGCCTGACTAGCCTAAAAACCTTTAACACAGTCTACAGGTCATATTTATGAAGGGATTTCATTGTAACTTGGTAGGATAATTCCAGATGATGTCTAGATGTGAACTCCCCTTTTGGTCATGATCATTCAGCCATGACGGCTGCCCAAGCCCAAAACCCAAAAACCTTTACCACAGTCTACTGGTCTTATGTATGAAGGGATTTCATCGTAACTTGGTAGGATGACTCCAGATAATGCCTAGATGAGAAGGTCCCCTTTTGGTCACGATCATTCAACCATGATGGCTGCCCAAGCCCAAAACCTGAAAAACTTTAGCACAGACTACAGGTCGTATTTATGAAGGGATTTCATTGTAACTTGGTAGGATGACTCAGTATAAATAATAATGTCCAGATGAGGATGTCCCCTTTTGGTTGCGATCAGTAAACCGTGATGGCTACACATGCCCGAAAACCTTTTGCACAGCCTACAGGCCGTATTTATGAAGGGATTTCATTGTAACTTGATAGGATGACTCGTTTTGGAATAATTTCATTGTAATTTGGTAACTTTTGTTGACAAACATTAACTGTGAGGGCTACATACATTAACTGTGAGGGCCGCATTAACCCACCCCTCAATTCTTTAATACAGTCTATACCTCATATTGTTTTTATTGAAAACATAGCATTCAGGGAACAGAAATTAACATATTCCCAATTATCAGAATTCTTGTCTTATTTCATAATCCTTTCATAAACATTGAGCATTATCCTTTTCATCAAACACAACACACAGACAAGTTAAGCTACAGTGTCATTGACACTTTCATTTAAACTTTTCAGTTGTCAAAAGCATTAAAGAAAATAAAAGAATTTCATATATTTCAAAGCTGTACCTCATCCTTAATGTATTGAGGATTGTTAGTGGTTAATTTTTAGCTCACCGAAGGGATCTTAACTTATCACTTGCCGTCCGTCGTCATCGTCGTCCGTCGTGAACTTTACATTATCGACTTCTCCTCAAACACTACTGGACCAAATTGAACCAAATTTGGTGTGCATGTTCCTTATCATATGTCAAGTCAAGTTTTTTACAAATAAACTTGCCGCACCCACAGGGGGCTGCAGAAGGGGCATAACTCTGATGGCACCCATAAATTTTATCAAAAATTAAAAAAAATCTTCTTCAGATCCACCAGTCAGAATCTTTTCATATTTGTTATACAACATCTCTATGGGGTTCAGATTCAAGTTTGTTCAAATTGAGTCCCTGGGTTAAGATTTGGGCTCTCTCCCTATAGGAGCCCAAATTTTAACTTTGTGCAATGCATGGAATATTCTTTAAAAATCTTCTTCAGATTCACCAGTCAGAATCCTCTCATATTTGGTATACATCATCTCTAGGGGTCCAGATTCAAGGTTGTTCAAATCGAGTTTCTCAGTTAATATTTGGGTTCCTTATGGGAGCCTGAATTTTAACTTAGTGCAATATGAGGGAATTTATTTTAAAATCTTCTTCTTCAGATCCACCAATCAGAATCCTTTCATATTTGGTATACAACATCTCAAGGGGAGGTCAGATTCAAGTTTGTTTAAATTGGGGCCCTGAGTTAGTATTCGGGCTCTCTATTGGAGCCCAAAGTTTATCTTGGTGCAATTTGAGAAAATTTCTTTAAAAATCTTTTTCTTCAGATCCACCAGTCAGAATCATTTCATGTTTGGTATACAACATCTATAGGGGGTCAGATTCAAGTTTGTTCAAATTGAGTCACAGGGTTAATATTTTAACTTCGTGCAATACGTGGAATATTCTTTAAAAATCTTCTTCAGATTCACCAGTCAGAATCCTCTCATATTTGGTATACATCATCTCCAGGGGGACCAGATTCAAGTTTGTTCACATGAAGTTTCTCGGTTAATATTTGGGTTCCCTATGGGAGCCCGAATTTTAACTTAGTGCAATATGAGAAAATTTCTTTAAACATCTTCTTCTTCAGATCCACCATTCTGAATCCTTTAATATTTGGTGTACATCATCTCTAGGAGGGGTCAGATTCAGGTTTGTTCAAATCGGGTCCCTGAGTTGAAAATTTTGGGTCTGGTTCTGACTTAGAAATTTTTGACCAAAATTCGAGAAAAAAATCATTTGGGGATTTTTTAAGCGTTTTGTTCAATTTTGAGATGAAAAACCACCCAAATTTTTAGCCTAGTATTTTTGCCCCCCGTTTTTTTCGCCCCCCTGTAAAATGTCCCCCTGGGGGAAAAAAAACTAGATTTTACAGTATTTTCGCCCCCCGGGGGGGGAGAAAAAACTAGTTTTTTTACCCCCACCATGATTTTTAGCTCAACTTTGACGAAGTCAAATTTGAGCTATTGTCATGGCCCGTCGTCCGTTGTCCGTCTGTCCATCCGTCCGTCTGTCTGTCTGGCCGTCTGTCCGTCTGTCCGTCTGTCTGTACGTCAACAATTGGCTATGGCTCGGGCTAGATGTCGTATTTATGAACCGATCTTTACGAAACTTCTTGTGTACCTTTGTTATGACCCTGGGATGGGAACGAGTGTTTTTAGGTGTGGTCCGAAATTCAAGATGGCTGCCAGCGGCCATTTTGTACCGATGATGCAAAAATCAGTTTTTTGTACAGAACTTCTGTATGAAAGTTCTGATTTGAATAAAGTTTTGTATAAATGTTTAGTACCATGGGATACATCACATATAATACGGGTTTTTTTCTCGTGCGTAAATTATGCAAATTAGACTGACTTTGATTTATTTAGTGTTACTTTCAGCGCTGTAAGTGCCAAGCTGCTATGGCTCGGGCTAGAGGCCGTATTTATGAACCAATCTTTACGAAACTTCTTGGGTACCTTTGTTATGACCCTGGGACGGAAACGAGTGTTTTTGGGTGTGGTCCGAAATTCAAGATGGCTGCCAGTGGCCATTTTGTACCGATGATGCAAAAATCAGTTTTTTGTACAGTACTTCTGTATGAAAGTTCTGATTTGAATAAAGTTTTGTATAAATGTATAGTACAATGGGATACATCACATATAATACGGGTTTTTTTCTCGTGCGTAAATTATGCAAATTAGACTAACTTTGATTTATTTAGTGTTACTTTCAGAGCTGTAAGTGCCAAGCTGCTATGGCTCGGGCTAGAGGCCGTATTTATGAACCAATCTTTACGAAACTTCTTGGGTACCTTTGTTATGACCGTGGGACGAGAACGAGTGTTTTTGGGTGCAGTCCCAAATTCCAGATGGCTGCCAGCAGCCATTTTGTACCGACGATGCCGAAATCTGTTTTTTGTACAGAACTTCCATATGAAAGCTCTGATTTGAATAATTTTTTGTATGAATGTTTAGTACCATGGGATACATTACATATATCACAGGTTTTTTTCTTGTGCGTAAATTATGCAAATTAGGCTAACTTTGATTTATTTAGTGTTACTTTCAGCACTGTGAGTGCAAATCCCAATACGGCTCGGGCTAGAGGCCGTATTTATGAACCGATCTTCACGAAACTTCTTGGGTACCTTTGTTATCACTGTGGGACGAGAAGGAGTGTTTTGGGGTCCAGTCTGAAATTCAAGATGGCCGCTAGCAGCCATTTTGTTCAAAATTAAGTGCAATCAGATTTTTGCGCAGAACTTCCAAATAAAAGATCTGATTTGAATAAATTTTTGTATGAATGTTTAGTACCATGGGATACATTACATATAATACAGAGTTTTTCTCGTGAATAAATTATGCAAATTAGGGGTCCGGGTGGGACTTAGAAAATTTTGGGCCCAAAATCCGGAAATTAGTTTTTTGGTTTTTTATGCGTTTTGGTCAATTTTAAGACAAAAAAAAATAAATTTTTTTTTACACTGAAAATTTGGGGTCCGGGTGGGACTTAGAAAATTTTGGACCAAAATCCGGAAATTAGTTTTTTGTGTTTTGATGCATTTTGGTCAATTTTAAGAAGAAGAAGAAAAAATTTTAGTCTGAAAATATTTTGTTTGGGACTGAAAATTTCCACACAAAAATAATAATCTACAATGATTGGTCTTAATCTGTAGTCCATTACAGTCACCTTGTAATTCTTTTATTATTGTTGACTGGGCCAAAACAAATACTAATTCCTGTCATATTCATTATTCAGTTGTCTTGGTCACAGCAAGTACTAATTCCTGTCATATTCAAGTTGAGTCATTGACTCTTTCATTTTTCCCCCCATCTGAATTTTTTGAATTTTTTTTTTTTTCCATTTTTTATGTCATACTATTTGCTAATTATGGCGAGAAAAACAAAAGATTTCTGTTTTTTTCTCCAATTTTGACAATGGTCATAGGGGGTAAATGCAGAACAGATAGTTAATGATGAGATTTATGGAGATGACAATAGATTATGACTCAGCCAAGCCAGAATCAGTTGCTTTGAGGAGGATTATTGAATGTCCCCCCAATCCCCCCCCCGCCCTGTCATATACAAAATAGTCTGTTCCTCAAGAAATTCCTTGTCGCCAAGAACCCTGCGCCTCAAGCATAGTTATGACTGCTCAAAAATAAATACCTCATGTCTTGAATTCCTGAAACCCTGTTGAGTAACTTTAGACAGTGCTGAACTGGGGCTGAGGTTTGATAGAATCATGAAGATTCCTTGTCGTCAGAAGGATTACTGTATTATCAAAACTTTTTGGCATTTGGCAGCAGGCCTGTTATATATTGCCCATATTTAATTGCCCATATTTATTGTCTTTGGTGTATATAAGACTTTGTAATATAAGACTTTAATAAATGTTTCTAGCTTTTTCCCTCCCCTTGGGGGGGGGGGTGGGGACTAGTTTTTTACAGGCCTGTTATATATTGCGCATATTTAGTGTCTTTGGTGAATATAAGACTTTAATAAATATTTCTAGTTTTTTTTCCCTCCGCCCTGTCCTATACAAATAGTCTGTTCCTCAGGGAATTCCTTGTCGTCGAGAACCCTGCTCCTCAAGCATAGTTATGACTGCTCAGAAATAAATACCTCATATCTTGAATTCCTGAAACCCTGTTGACAAGACCAGATTAATCGAACGTAAATTAAATTTAGTACGTAGTTTGTAGGGGTCACTTTGTTGTTACTTTGTCGAACTTGTTGAGAATTAACTTCATTCAAGTCTTGCAAAAGCCAATATAAGATACATTTCTCATTGCAGGGAAAACTCTGAAGGTAGTGTGCGACAAAGATGAGGTGGGGAGGGAGATTTTGGTAGCCGGGGACAATCGCCCCCCAACCTGACATTGACCATTGTCAAATTAATTGGAAAATTTGGGTTAAAGAGGGATTTTCTTGCAATGATATGACATGGAAAAATTGCCCCCACCTGATGTTGGCCTTTCAACATCAGAATGAGAAAACAAATATCAAGCAGAGGGTTTTATGCCATATGAGCAAATCATGTGGCGCAAAAATTTTCTTTTTGGAGGTGGGGGAAGATTTTTGGTGGCCTATTGAAATTTCACACATCCCCCCCTCCCCCACTCCACCAACCAAAGTTTAACCATGTCGAGATTAAAAAAAATAACTGTCAAAGATAGGTTTTCGTGCCAAATTAGCAAATAATACAATAATACAACACTGAAAACATTTCTTTACTGAAATGGGGGAAGATTTCTGTGGCGTATGAAAATTGCCCCCCCGCCTGACATTGACCATTTAAAAAATTTGAATTTTTTTTTTCTTGGTCAACGAAAGGTTTTCTCGCCATATTAGCAAATAATATGACAGAAAAAATTGAGAAGAAAACAAATTCAGGTGGGGGGCAAAAAAATCATGGCAGAGGTAAACAAAGCTAGTTGGGGAGTGGGGGGGGGGGAACTTTGGTGGGGGGTAAAAAAATCTGTTACACCGGTTCCAACTGAAATTAAAAACTTTTGGAAAAAAATGCTTCTTTTGTTTTTTATGCGTTTTGTTCAATTTTGAGATGAAAAAAAAAAAAATTTTGAGCCAGAAAATTTTGGGTCGGGTTAAGACTCCAAAATTTTGGACCAAAATTTGGATATTTAGGGGGATTTTTATGCGTTTTGTTCAATTTTGAGACAGAAATATTTTTTTTATAGCCTGGAAATTTTGGGTCCTGTTCTGCTTTAGTCCCTGCAGTCAGAATGCTTTCATATTTGGTATACAACATCTCTAGGAGGGTTAGGTTCAAGTTTGTTCAAGCCTAGTCCCTGGGTTTATTAATTTGGGCTACCTATGGGAGCCTGAATTTTTACAAAGAGCAATATGAGGGAATTTCTTTTAAAATCTTCTTCAGATCCACCAATCAGAATCCTTTCATATTTGGTATACAACATCTCCAGGTGGGTCAGATTCAATTTTGTTCAAATCGGGACCCTGAGTTAATATTTCAGCTCCCTATTTGAGCCCAAAGTTTAACTTAGTGCAATGTGAGGTGATTTCTTTCAAAACCTTCTTCATATCCACCAGTCAGAATTCTTTCCTATTTGGTATATGACATCTCAAGGGGGATCAGATTTAAGTTTCTTCAATTTGAGTCCTTGGCTTAATATTTGGGCTCTATGGGCAGGGGTGAGGTGGGGGGTGGCAGGGGGCATGTTAGGTTCAGGTTTGTTCAAATCCATTCCTTATTGTTTTTCCATAAAAATTTACCTCTCATGACTTCATTCCTTTGTAGTGTTGATGAACCATGTCTAAACTGAATGTGACCCCAAATACTTTTTTCAACCACTTTGACTGATTAAGGCCCCCTTGGGGCCTCTTGTTTTTCTATCTCACCTGTAAACCAATCACAGTTCTTGGTAGGAACCTGATCTGTTTTCTGTACTTCGGGAACCAGTTTTATTTGCAAAAACAATTTCCACATTTTTGAATTATCTCCCTCTATTGCCTATCTCTAGTATCAAACGAGGTTCTCGGTCATCATTTTTCAGCTTAACTTGACATTGCCATCATGCATGCGGAAGTCTGTGAGTCAGTTCACATTTTCTTTAGCACAGTTCTTGTCTGATCATCACAAAATTTCATATGCAGGTTCGATGTCATGTCTGGATGAGAACGTCCCATTTTTGTCGCGATCAGTTAACCCTGATGGCTCCGCGGGCCTGAAACCCGAGAACATTTAGCACAGTCTCCAGGTCGTATTTATGAAGGGATTTCATTGTAACTTGGTAGGATGACTCCATATAATGTCAAGATAAGAACATCCAATTTTGGTCGGGTTCAGTCAACTGTGACAGCACATTATCTAGATTCATTTAGCAATCTACAGCTTGTATTTATGAAGAGATGTCATTGTAAATTGGTAGGATGACTCTGCATAATGTCTAGATGAGAATCTCCTATTTTGGCTGTGATCAATCAACCGTGACGGTTGCACAGGCACATGACCTAGATTTGTTTAGCACAGTCTACAGTTCATATTTATGAAGTGATTTCATTGTAACTTGGAAGGATAACTCGGTATAAATGGGGCTGTCTTATTTTGATCATGATTGGACCAGCCGTTACCTCTGCCTGGTCACGTGACCTAGATTCCTTTAGCACTGTCCACAGGTTGTTTTTGTGAAGGGATTTTATTGTAACTTAGTGGGATAACTTGGTATGACATATAGCAGAGACTGTCCTATTTTGGTCACGATTTGTCAACCGTGACTGCCAGACCGTCACGTGACCTAGATTCCTTTAGCAAAGCCTAAGAGTCATATTTATGAAGGGAATTATTGCAAATTGGTAGGATGACTCATTTTGGAATGATTTTACTGTAACTTGGTAACTTTGGTTGAGATACATTAACTGTGAGGGTCACATCAACCCAGTCCTTAATTCTTTAGCACAGTCTACACCTCAAATTATTCTTATTGAAAACATAGCATGTTGGGTACAGAAATTAACATATTCTCAATTATCACAATTCTTGACTTATTTCGTAATCCTTTCATAAACATTGAACATTATCCTTTTTATCAACCACCACACAGAGTCAAGTTGAGCAACAGTGTTATTGACACTTTTATCATTAATATTTACAGGACAGCAAACAGATTTCTAATGTAAAAATCAGTTCGCACATTCATTGGTTCTTCGCCTCAACAAGCCATAAGTGTCATCCATTCCGCTTGTTGTCCATGTTCTGTGTGTGTTTTTAATTGTTATAACAACATGGTTTGTGATTTTCCTCTAGGTCATTAACTCTTAACATATTTGTTCTAGGTCTCTGTAAAAACAGAAGGCAGGACTTACAGTTTCTCTCTGCTCACTGTTCATTGTTTGTTTTTGCATTGTTATAACAAATGTGTTGATGATTTTCCCTTAGCTCATCAATTTTTACATTTTTAGCTCAACTTTGACGAAGTCAAATTTGAGCTATTGTCATGGCCCATCGTCCGTCGTCCGTCTGTCCGTCTGTCCGTACGTCAACAATTGGCTATGGCTCGGGCTAGAGGTCGTATTTATGAACCGATCTTTACGAAACTTCTTGTGTACCTTTGTTATGACCCTGGGACGGGAACGAGTGTTTTTAGGTGTGGTCCGAAATTCAAGATGGCTGCCAGCGGCCATTTTGTACCGATGATGCAAAAATCAGTTTTTTGTACAGAACTTCTGTATGAAAGTTCTGATTTGAATAAAGTTTTGTATAAATGTATAGTACAATGGGATACATCACATATAATACGGGTTTTTTTCTCGTGCGTAAATTATGCAAATTAGACTAACTTTGATTTATTTAGTGTTACTTTCAGAGCTGTAAGTGCCTAGCTGCTATGGCTCGGGCTAGAGGCCGTATTTATGAACCAATCTTTACGAAACTTCTTGGGTACCTTTGTTATGACCGTGGGACGAGAACGAGTGTTTTTGGGTGCAGTCCCAAATTCCAGATGGCTGCCAGCAGCCATTTTGTACCGACGATGCCGAAATCTGTTTTTTGTACAGAACTTCCATATGAAAGCTCTGATTTGAATAATTTTTTGTATGAATGTTTAGTACCATGGGATACATTACATATATTACAGGTTTTTTCTTGTGCGTAAATTATGCAAATTAGGCTAACTTTGATTTATTTAGTGTTACTTTCAGCACTGTGAGTGCAAATCCCAATACGGCTCGGGCTAGAGGCTGTATTTATGAACCGATCTTCATGAAACTTCTTGGGTACCTTTGTTATCACTGTGGGACGAGAAGGAGTGTTTTTGGGTCCAGTCTGAAATTCAAGATGGCCGCTAGCAGCCATTTTGTTCAAAATTAAGTGCAATCAGATTTTTGCGCAGAACTTCCAAATGAAAGATCTGATTTGAATAAATTTTTGTATGAATGTTTAGTACCATGGGATACATTACATATAATACAGAGTTTTTCTCGTGAATAAATTATGCAAATTAGGGGTCCGGGTGGGACTTAGAAAATTTTGGACCAAAATCCGGAAATTAGTTTTTTGGTTTTTTATGCGTTTTGGTCAATTTTAAGACAAAAAAAAAAAATTTTTTTTTACACTGAAAATTTGGGGTCCGGGTGGGACTTAGAAAATTTTGGACCAAAATCCAGAAATTAGTTTTTTGTGTTTTGATGCATTTTGGTCAATTTTAAGAAGAAGAAGAAAAAAATTTAGTCTGAAAATATTTTGTTTTGGACTGAAAATTTCCACACAAAAATAATAATCTACAATGATTGGTCTTAATCTGTAGTCCATTACAGTCACCTTGTAATTCTTTTATTATTGTTGACTGGGCCAAAACAAATACCAATTCCTGTCATATTCATTATTCAGTTGTCTTGGTCACAGCAAGTACTAATTCCTGTCATATCCAAGTTGAGCTACAGAGTCATTGACTCTTTCATTTCTAGATTGCTGTAAAAATAGGAGAATGAACAGATATTTTCTATGAAAATTCAACAGATCTTTTGTCGGGAAACCTCTCTGTGGTCTGTTTGAAAGTTTATGAATGAAATAAAGTCATATTATGTTTAACTTCTTTGAATTATTAAGTCATTCAACAAAGTTGTATTGACTATTACAGTTATCGTTAGCACTATTTTGTAGCTCATCTGAGTGAAGCTCAAAGTGAGCTTTAGTGGTCACTTTTTGTCCATTGTCCGTCTGTCATCCATCCATCCAATTACATTATTGACTTTTAAACTACTGAGCTGAATTGAACTAAATTTGATATGCATGTTCCTTATCATATGCCAATTCAAGTTTGTTCAAATAAACAAAGGGGTGCCTCAAGGGGCATAGTTCTGTTAGCACCCCCACAATTTTTTTTACAGAATTAAAAAAATCTTCAAAACTTCCAATCAGAATTTGTTGATACTAAGTGTACAATATCCTTAGAGGAATCAGATTCAGATTTGTTTGAAACAAGTCCCTGGGTTCATATTTGGTCTCTCTATGAGAACCCGATCTTTAACATAGTGCTTTACGAGGAAATTTACTTACAAATCTTTTTCTTCAGATCTACAAGTCAAAATCTCTTGATATTTGATATACTGTATCTTTTGGGAGGGGGGTTGGGGGTGTGTAATCTTGAAGTTTTTTTCAAATCCAGTCCCTGGAGTCATATTTGCAGTGTGCAAAATTTGACGAGAATGCTCGTTCTGTTCGGTTGAGGTTGCACAAATTGAAATCTACTCAAATGGATGACTTGTTAGCCAAATAGTTCATCTTGAATGGTAAAGTATAAGTAACTTAACCAGTCTTTTTTGTGTCTGATCGATTTTTACATTTTTGCCTTGAGAGGCTATATATATTTCAATTCCATGCAATATGTGGATACTTGTTAATGATAAAGAAGCAGTTTCCCAAGAATTTTTACATAACGGAAAGTTTTGTTAGCCGTCTCAAAACCATGTCAGTTGGTTAGATTCATTTCTGAAATTTTGCATACTGTATTTGGGCTCACTGTGGGTGCCACAATATTAACTAAGCGTAATATGAGGAATATTTTGGAAAAATCCTCTTCTTCAGATTCATCAGTTAGAAACTTTTGATATTTGGTATGCAGCATCCATAGTGGGGTGAGTTCAAGTTTGTTCCAATCAAGTCCCTGGGTTCATATTTGTCCTCCCCATGGAAACCCGAGTTTTAACTCAGCCCAATATGAGGAAAGAGTTTCTTCAGATCTACCAGTCAGAATGTTTTGATATTATGCAGCATAGCTTTTGGAGAAGGTTGCAAATATTTTGTACCCAAAGATTTTTTTTTCTAAAATTGTTTTCCATGGAAAGATATCATGGAACCAAAAAATTGTTTCTGGTCCTTTCCCATTGATTTAAAACATGGAAAAAAAGTCTTTACTGTTAAATTTTGGAAATTTAAATCTTTTATTATTGGCTGCCCCATAGGGCACCGTATGGGAACCCCCATTTTAATCCTGTTGGAATTGGGAAAGTACTGAACAATCATTTCCTTCTGCAGTGATTTGATATATGATTATTGTCTACTTTAATGGTGTAGATTTAAGTTTGTTCAAAGAAAGTTTCTCAGGCATTATTTGGGCTTGTCCCTGCAGGTACAAAATTCACAGCTCCAAATTCATTTTCAGTTTATGGAACTGATTGGCTGATGTCATCCAGTATTTTTGGTTGATATTATTTGATACATGCAACAAAGAAATTCACAAACCTTTGTTGGGACTCTTCAGCTTTAAACAGAAAAAAAAGTTTCAAATGCCTTTTTTCCACCTGGAACAAATATTTATTATAAGAGTATCTTTTTATAAGATTCAGCTTTGAGATTCAAACTGGCTGGAAAATTCTCTCATTTTTACCTGCGTCGCCAGTGGCAGAGCAGGTCTAGTAACCGCTCGACTCCGTCCATCTGTCCATCAGTCCGTCCATCCATCAGTCAGTCCGTCCGTCCGTCCATCAGTCCGTCCAAAACACTTCTTCTGTCAAAGTTTTCTTGGCTTCTATGAAAGGGAATGATTTTATATTTGGTCTGCTGCTTCATAATGATGCGTTGTATCGTGTACCTAATTTTCAGATCTGCCGTGCAGCCACTTCCTTTTTAACTCAAAATCCTACAAAACTAATTTAAAGGTAAAACCAGAGGCTCAAGTGAGCCTGAAATGCTCACCTGGCTCAAGTTGTCAAAAGAGATGAGTGTATCAGTAAGTGATTGGCAATAAGAGCAATTTTTAGCTCATCTTGACAAAGTCAAGCTGAGCTAATCTCATCGCTCTCCGTCTGTCGTCCGTCGTCTGTCGTCCGTCGTCTGGCATCCGTCAACACCATGTTTTGGTCTTCTCTTCCAAAGCCACTGGCCCAGGGACCAGCCTAGGGGGGAATTTTAGGGAGACTTCAAGTCTCCCTCCAGAAAAAATAGGGAGACTGCAGAGTCATGTAGGGAGACTTCATAGGCAAGTGGGGAAAATTAAGAATATTCATGTACCACCCCCGCCGCCCCTTCATATTTTCAATTTATGGTCCTCCATTAACGTACAAATAATCCAGGTCCAGTTGTCTATGATGCATCTGTGCCAGGTTGAAAAATCACAATGTAATTATTGACTGAAAATCCCCCACTGCTACCTTCTCCTTCATGACCCCTAACCTCTTCTTCGTGCCAATCCCCCATCACTCTCCTGTGGTTGCCTTTCAACAAAGTCTACTAAGCTAATAATTTCCTAAGTCTGAAAGTGTGAACAGGACCAGATGTAAGAAGGTTGCTTGGGAGGTACTTTGTTAGTTAATAAACAAAGTACATTCTGGAGTCGAGTATTTTGTAAAAGAAATGTCATTCCGCATCATTTTTATGGCATTCCGGTGTCATTCCGCATCATTTCATGTCATTCCGATGTTTAGGAGGACCCTTTTTCAAGATCGTCCACATGCACACTTGTGTCCTGTACAAAGCTTTTCTTGACATCACTAAAGCTTTTTTTCATGTGTTTCAATTCCATTCGTGTTTTTCTGGGAATAGACAGCCCAACAGTTAACAGTCGTCAGCAAATCGAAATGAAAATAATGTGTTATAAAATACGTCCGTTGTGTATACATTTTCGGCATCCTAAGCGACGTAACCGACTTTCAAACTGGGTTGTTTTGTTGAGTCGCGTAAGTAAACTATTTTCGTTTCGACACTTGAAGCTCCGACTGGAACGCAACAAAATAGATATAAAAAAATCCGCCAAAAGCGACAATGGACAATTGCTTGTCGTGTGATTTCAAATAAATGGACGTTTATTTGACGAATTAAAATGCCCATTTATCACACTCGAGCACATTCGATTTTTGAAAATACTCGTTTTCATGTAAACCTCGCATCACTCAGTTCAGCCTTTTCTCATTTTGGCCAATTTTTAGAGGGCGACTTGTAATCGCCCCGACTATTTTTCTAGGCGACTTTGGGCTTAGAAGGGCGACTTAATCGCCCTAGTCGCCCTCACGGCTGGTCCCTGACTGGGCCAATTCAAGTGAAAGTTTGTGTGAGTGATGGTCCCAAAGGGGCATTTCATTTTTGTTCAACTCATCATGCCCAGCCCCATAGGGAGGGAGTGGAGGAAAATGCTCCAAAATATTTTTAAAATCCTCTTCTCAAGAACCAGTGTGTACAATGACTTGATATTTGCTATGGAGCTTCCATATGAGGTGTAGAATCAAGTTTGTTCAAACAAAGTTCGTGAAGTAATATTTGGCTTTGTAATAGGAGGGGTAAGATTTTTGGCTCCGCCCAAAATTTCTATTTTCTGAACCGATGGTCCGGTATGAACCAAATTTGGTTTGTGGTAGTATTGGGTCATAAGTACTTGACCCATGCAAAAAAAAAAAAAATTTCCTGCATCCCCATGGGAACCCTGGGAGCTAAAAATAGAAATATTTTCAAACGCCCTTATTTCCCAAACCCACGGAACAGAGAGCTTTTATTTGGTATGAAGTATCCTTATGACCAGTAGAATTGAATGGTGAAAAAAAATTGCCATCGGTTATGTTAGGGTGTTCTGTAATGGGCATCGAAAAAATGCTGAGTCAGCAGTTTGGAAAAATTTTAAAAAATCTTTTCTCCAGAACCAATCATCAGAATCTTTTGATATGTGGTATACAGCATTCATAGATGGGGTCAGATAACAGTTTGTTGAAATAAAGCTCATTGGTTCATATTTGGGCTCTCTACAGGAGCCCGAAGTTTTAACATAGGGTAATATAGGGAATATTCTTTAAAAATCTTCTTCTTCAGAACCACCAGTCAGAATCTTTTAATATTTGGTATACATCATTGTTATGAGTGTCAAATTCTAGATTGTTCAAACCAAGTCCCTAGGTTAATATTTGGGCTTCCTACGGAAGCCCAAATTTGATCTTTGTTCAATATGGAGGGAAATTTAAAACAATCTTCTTCTTCAGATCCACCAGTCAGAATGCTTTGATATTTGGTATGGAACATCTCTATGGGGCTCAGATTCAAGTTAGTTCAAATCAGATCCCTAGGTATATATTTGGGCTGACTATGGTAGCCCAAATTTTTACTTAGTGCAATATGAGGAAATTTCTTTAAAAATCTTCTTCTTCAGATCCACCAGTCGGACTGCTTTTACATTTGGTATACAACATCTCTAGGGGGGTCAGATTCCAGGTTGTTCAATTCGAGTGCCTAGGTTAATATTTGGGCTCCATATGGGAACATGAAATTTAACTTGGTACAATATGAGGGAATTTCTTCAAAAATCTTCTTCTTCAGATTCACTTGTCAGAATGCTTTCACATTTGGTATACAACATCTCTAGGGGAGGGTCAGATTCAAGTTTGTTCAAATCGGATCCATAGGTTAATATTTGGGCTCGCTATGGTAGCCCAAATTCGAACTTAGTGCAATTCAAAGAAATTTCTTTACAATTTCTCTTCTTCAGATCCAACAGTCAGAATGTTTTCATATTCGGTACACAACATCTCTAGGGACGTCAGATCTAACTGTGTTCAAATCAAGAGCCTGGGTTAATATTTGGGCTTTCTATGGGAGCCGGAATTGGCCATTTTGCTGAAGAATTAAAAATTTTGTATTCAGTACCCTCTAGAGGTACTAAGATTAATCCACATATGTTGTATCAAGGGGCTTCATAGGGGAGCTCTACATTTTACTTTATGATCAACTGAAGAAAGGCATGATGCACAGATTATTTTTGTCACTCCTGAGGGACTCAAAGATTGACAGTGTAGCCTATGGAGATGGCTTGCTTAATGTGGACTCTGTTTAAATTGTGTTCTGTACAAGATGAGCGCTTCAGTCCCCGTGGGGCCTCTTGTTTAATTTGCTATGACACAACCAAAAGCAACTTTTTTGGCCATTCATTTCTGCTGGACCTAGGAATTTATTTATTATGTTTCCCCTTCCCAGAAGGGAGACATATTGTTTTAGTGCATATTCTTCTTCTTCTTCTTCTTCTTCTCATACAAACTTTGTCCGGGCCATAACTTTTTTGTCTTTTGACCTACACCTTAGATACTTGGCATGTGGATGTATCATCATGAGCCGGTGTGCAGTGTACCATATTGACCTTCATGTGACCTTGACCTTTGACCTGAAGGTCAGATTATGTATTTTTTTAAGGGAAACATCACACAAACTTTGTCCGGGCCATAACTTTTTTGTCTTTTGACCTACACCTTAGATACTTGGCATGTGGATGTATCACCATGAACCGGTGTGCAGTGTACCATAGCGACCTTCATGTGACCTTGACCTTTGACCTGAAGGTCAGATTTATGCGCTTTTTTAAGGGAAACTGTCTGGACCAGAAATTTTTGTATTTCGAGTCAGGCTTTAGATATTTAGCATGTGGATGTATCACCATGAGCCGGTGTGTAGCGTACCATTGTGACCTTCATGTGACCTTGACCTTTGATCTGAAGGTCAGATTTGTGCTTTTTTCAAGGAAACTTTGTCGGGACCAAAACTTGTTTGTCTTTTGAGCCAGGCCTTAGATATTTAGCACATGGATGTATCACCATGAGCCGGTGTGTCGCATACCATTGTGACCATCATGTGACCTTGACCTCAAGGTCAAATTTATGTACTTCAAATAGGGAGTAATTGTCCAGACCAGAATTTTTTTGTTTTTTGACCTAGGACTTGGTTATTTGACATGTTGATGTGTCACCATGAGACCGCATGTTGTGACCTTCATGTGACCTTGACCTCAAGGTCAAATTTATGTACTTCAAATAGGGAGTAATTGTCCAGACCAGAATTTTTTTGTTTTTTGACCTAGGACTTGGTTATTTGACATGTGGATGTGTCACCATGAAACCGCATGTTGTCTACCTCGATGTGACCTTGACCTCTGACCTTAAGGTCAAATTTATGTACTTCAAATAGGGAATAATTATCCAGACCAGAACTTTTTTGCTTTTTGACCTAGGACTTAGATATTTGACATGTGGATGTATCGCAATTAGACCGCATGTCACATGTAATCATGACCTTCAGTGACCTTGACCTCAAGGTCAAATTTATGTACTTTAAATAGGGAGTAATTGTCCAGACCAGATTTTTTTTTTTGGACATGTGGATGTGTCACCATGAAACCGTATGTCCGCTACCTTGATGAACTGCATGTGACCTTGACCTATGCCCTCAAGGTCAAATTTATGTACTTCAAATAGGGAATAATTGTCCAGACCAGAATTTTTTTTTTTTTGACATGTGGATGTGTCACCATGAAACCGCATGTCCACTACCTTGATGAACTGCATGTGACCTTGACCTCTGACCTCAAAAGGAAGGGGAGACATATGTTTTAGTGTGCTAAAACACTTTCTAGTTTATTTATGTTTAAGGTCACATATTTTTGCACAATGGCTAATCATGACCACAACATGAGTATCAACTCAAGACCAAGGGTGAGCGTTGATAAGCCATGTTAAAGAGGGTTTGCACCTCCCAAGCATTGGTGACTGGGTTCTATTTTACCAGTAAAACAGAGCCTGTTTACCGCAGTGAACAGGCACTGCTTCACTTCCCGGAGTTCCCGCAGGGATGGTCCTAGGAAAGCTTCCTAGAAAGCTCTGTTCTGTGAAGTATTAAATGAAACTGTCAATGACACTATAACTTAACTTGACTGTTCATTGTGTTTGATGAAAAGGATAATGTTCAATGTCTTATTATGAAATAAGACAAGAATTGTGATAATTTAGAATATATTAATTTATGTTCCCTACATGCTATGTTTTCAATAAGAATAATCTGAGGTACAGACTGTACTAAAGAATTGAGGTCTGGGTTAATGTGGCCCTCACAGTTAAAGTCTGTCAGCCAAAGTTACCAAGTTACAGCAAAATTATTCCAAAATAAGTCATCCTACCAAAATACAATGGAATCCCTTCATAATTATAACTCATAGACTTTGCTGAAGGAATACAGCTCATGTGATGGTCCAGTAGTCACAGTTGACCAATCATGACCAAAATGGGACATTCTCATCTAGATATCCTACCAAGTTACAATGAAATCCTTTCATAAAAATAACCTGTTGACAGTGCTAGGGTAAGACTTTGGAACTGAAGTTTTCGAACAGATTATCTAGGTGAGGATTAGAAAAAACAAAATCCTAGTCATAGCAGGAAAGTGTATTGTTAAGCCCATCAAAGTCACCTCCATTGTATAACCAAATTTGGCGTTTGAAACTTTCATGTTTTTTTTCGTAATATCAACTTCAACTGACACTGGACAATGATACCTTATCAGATCAGGAAGGAAGGTCTTGACAGCTTCACAGGAAATCACTCTAGTCGAGCCACTAACAGCGATTACGTCCAGTAAGGTTTCTGATGTTTCTGTGAAGAAGGTGGGTTCGGACACCAACTGTCTCAGGTTAAAGTATTCGGCAAGCTCTTTGAACTTACATTTTAGAGGGGAGAGTAAGTTGTCATTGAGATCACCGGTAATTATTATATCGGGAACACCAGAATCCTTGGCCCTCTCTCAATAGATGCAAATATAATGTCCCAGATTGCAGCATCACTATTTGGAGGTCGGTAGAAACCCCCCAGTAGAAACTACTTAGTGCCAGTGAATACCTCAACCACAGGCATTCAAGAGGGGATATTTGTAGATCTGGTCTAGGCCTAAATGAGATACCAGACTTTAAGTAAAGAGCTATACCCCCCTCCTCTAGTTTGTCGGTCTTTACATAGTACCTCATCAAAACCTTCAAGACTGATATCAGAGTTGCTATCGGCAGAGCTCAGCCATGTTTCAGTAAATGCACAAATGTCATTGTTCATCATTTCACATTGAAGAATATCAATTTTTGGTTTTAAACTTTGAATGTTCATTTGGCAGATTTTAAATCCGGCTACGAATCACAACTTGATGGAGTTGTACTATTTAGACTAGGGGGAGGGGGGGGGGGGGGGGGGGCAGGATTTAATACAACGCCACCAGAAAGGTGTATCAGCAGAAAAATCCAAGGGAGAATGGCAGAAAAAGTTACTAGGATTAACAGCGTGAAGAGTTTTTTATAAACTGAAGTTGTCACTGTTGAGAGTGTGACTATATCTGGCTTTTTGTAAGAAGGTCCCTCTCTGATAAATACAGATTTCCTCGATTTTCTTTAGAGCCTCTAGTATATTTTTGCCCCAAATATAGCTGATGACACCCCCACCCCCATTAGAACAAGCTTATTGAACTCCGTCCATATAGGTACAGGTATCTGAAATTTTGTTTTTGAGTCAAAAAATTAAAATCTTTTAGCTTATCAAGAATTTTTTTTTTGCAAGAATTGTCTGTCAGTTGTGTGAGGTTAAGAAGTTTATGATACAAATTATGTACTATTGTTTTTGTAGGAGTGTGAAATATCAGAAGCTGCTGGTATCAGATGGGGAAGTGTTATTCATGCTGTGAATCCCCAGGTGGTGAACCTGGACATTCAACTTGCCAATCAGCACAGTCTGGACATTCTGGAGACCAAAGAGGAAGTGGCGTGTTCAATGCAACACAGACAAAAGACTCCAGAGCAGTCTATTTTGCAGGCGATTATCAGCAGCACCCCAGTAGTGGTATACGTCAGCCAATATCCACATTGGAGAGAAAAATGTTCACTCAGTATCCCAAACTTCCTCCAATAAAAAAACAGAGTAATGGTGACAGCAAACGCCTATCTTTGATCTCAAGAGACTACTCTGAGAGTAAAATTCAAAGCCTTTTTGAACATTATAAAGAACCAGGTGAAGATGTCATTCTGGCAGATGGAATTGAAGCATTGTGCTTTGATTTGGATGTCAAACCTGATGAATTTATAGTATTGGTTCTGGCGTGGAAGTTTCAAGCGGAAACTATGTGTAGGTTTACACGTGAGGAATTTATTATTGGTTGTAAAACACTGAAGGTTGATTCTATTAAAGGTATTCAATCGAAATTCCCTGAACTTTATGCTGAAGTACAAAATAAGCAATCATTTAAAGATCTGTATCGATGGACCTATAAGTTTGGTTTAGATGCAGAAAGTGGACAAAGGACTTTGCCAACAGATATGGCAATAGGTTTATGGAAATTAATTTTTTCACAGAAGAGACCTTCAATATTAGACCATTGGATGGAGTTTTTAGAAAAACACCACACAATTCGTGGCATTCCTAAGGACACCTGGGACATGTTTTTAAATTTTGTTGAACAAGTTAGTGATGACTTGAGTGTATATGATGATACAGAAGCATGGCCTAGTTTGTTTGATGACTTTGTTGAATATGAGAATGATCGTCGAAATCAGAATGTGATGACAGATTGATCTCATCTTTTCTGTTTGATCTTTTAAATGACTTCATATTTTATCTTACCCTTCTAGAATTGGTTCTGTTTTTGATTAATTTTATGACCAGGGAACCTGCAGACCTGTGTGCATTTGTTCTTCAACTACAGTACTGTGACCACAAAAAATGGTATTTTTCTTGAATAGATCCAGATTCGATTACTCCACACTTATATATAAGCCCGTCGAGATTTCATCAATAAAATATTACAAAATCAAGACCAAATTACGAAAAGAACAAAAATAGCACCTCAAATTAATATCCTCGCAAATCTTTTCTGACGGATGAGATTTGGTATTGCTGTGAGGAAAAAACGGTAATCCTTTACAATAGCAGGTTTAGGTAGTTACATGAAATTATGTTTTTTTTCTCACTTCTTTTGTTTTTCTTGTTCAATTGAGATATATCTCACAAGTTTAAAGAAACATATTTGATTCAGGGGAGTTAAATTCAAATAAAAATGCATTGAATGCAGCATTTTCGAAATTACAGATCATCAGTTCAACAAGGTGTTAGTGATTGCACCTTCTGCCTTTTTCAAAATGAGGAAACCTCATAAATGCAACAGAGATTTGACACACTTGGGTTATGGTCAATAGCAGCTTGTGCTGGCTAAACCTGCTACTGACCCTAGTTCAACTATATGATGGAACAAGCCAACAAAAATTTGAAATGACCATTCTGACTTTTCAACGCACAAGAAAATGGGTAATGGTTAAGATCGAAATATTTTTATTTCCAACCAATTCACTTGTATCTGAAAAGTGTTTTAAAACTGAGAGAAACCCCAAAAAGTGAGAGAAAAAACCTGTAGTTTTGCGTAAATACCTCAATCCACTATTGTAAAGGATTACCAAAAAATTAGAAAGATGGTAGAATGTATCATAATCTAGTTGCGAGCCAGTCAAAATTCTCTGACCATTTTTTGTGAATCCCAGTACTCTAAGTCAGTTAGTTGCATAGATAGCTGTTTCTAATGGGTCGGGGTTGGGGCAAAGACCATAAAATTACTGACAGATGACAGTACTCCAGATCATTGTCAAGTGGCATGTGGCAATGCTTTAGAAGACTAATTTCTGTTGGCAGACAATTTATGGCTCAGTGCTTAGATTCTTAAAAAAATGAATGACTTAAAATTTCACTCAGCCTGTATACAAGACAACTGAACTTGCCCTACAAAAATTCTAGAAAACCAATATTAGGTTCACACCATATCATTTGGTGTGGTATGAACTCGGTATTGATTTTCTATACATTTTTTTTAAATTATTAAAAAACTACATGTATTGCAAGACTGAATTTAACACATTTCACTGTCTCGAAGTATTATATGCACTCAATAGTAAATAGGTGAGAAACACATCCACAAAAATGGCCCAAGCTGAGAAAGAAAATGTCAGTTTTAGTGTGTACCTAACCTTAAATAAAAAAAAAGTTATTTAAACATTTATTTCTCAAGAAAAAAGGAGACTGCACAGTCATTGTTATGCCCCCAACCTCCATAGAAGGGTTTTGGGGTACATAGTCGAGGTCTCCATCCATCCATCTGCCCATAATTCTGTACTTCTGTACAAACATTTTGCATTAAAACTTAAGCATCTGTTGTCAGATTTTATGCCCTTTGGTATGGTGGGAGACTAGCATGGGGGAAAGGATATCCACATATTATTGCATCTTCTGCCCACGAATACACACCAGAGTTATAGCCCTTGTTACACTTATTTTCCATACAAACATTTTACATTATAACTTGAGGATCAGTTGGTAGTTTTTGTGTCGCCGCCCCACGAAGTGGGGAGCGACATATAGGGATTACTTTTGTCGTCTTGCGTCGTCGTCCGCGTCACACTTTCTCTTATCCGCCACTCCTCTTCAACCTATGAATGGATTTTGATGAAACTTTCAGTGATTCTTTATCACATAATGGCATTGTGCACCTCCTATTTTATTTTTTGATCCACTGTATTTTTTCCAGAGTTATGCCCCTTTTCTACTTAGAATTCTGTCTGAAATATTAAAATATAGTGCAGGCGACACACGTCTTCCATGGAAGACTCACATCTAAGTTAATGTCCTTCGGTATTTTGAGAGACATGCATGGGAGAAAGGACATCCATATATTACAGGTTTCATCCATGCATACATACTACTACCAATGTTGTGACCCTTGTTACACTTAGAAAACATTCTTTATGAATGTTTTGCATTATAACTCAGGTATTGGTTGTCAGCTTTTGTTGGCGTGTGGTATTGTGACAGACCGGCATGGGAGAAAACATATCCACATATTGCAGGTTTTGTCAATGCATATGTACCAGAATTCTTACTGTTACATTCATAAAACTTTCTATATGAATGTTTTGCATTATAACACAAACATTGGGTGTTGGATTTTGATGTCCTTTGGTATTATGATAGACTAGTATGGTTAGAAAGGATATCTGCATATTGCAGGTTTCATCCATGCATACCACAGTTATGTTCCTTGTTAGACTTTGAAAAACTGTCTCAATGATTTTCTTGCATTATTTTATGTCCATGGGAATAATTTTTAGCTCAACTTGACGTCAAGTATGAGCTATTGGATTATGTTGCGATCCATTGTCCATACGTCCATAAGTCTGCACATTCGTCTGTCCATCTGCACATTCCTCTGTCCATCCACAATCCTTTAGCACACCCTACAGGCCGCATCTTTCACCTGATCAGTTTAAAATTTCGTATGTGGCTTTCATATAATATCTAAATGGGGACTATCAATTTTTTCCGAATTTCGTTGGAAAACATGGCCGCCAGTGGCCATCTTGGATTTGTCATTTGAATTGTCAACAATTACATTATCACACCCTGCAGACCACACCTCTGAAAATCTTTTTCAAATTTTATTTGTAGCTTTAGTGTGATGTCTAGATGTGAGCTATAGTTTTTCTGAATTTCATGGAAAAGCATTGCCGCCAGTGGCCATCTTGGATTTGGCATATAAATTGTCGAAAATTCCTTTCTCACACACACCCTATGGGGCACATCTCTCACTCAATCTTTTGCATCTCTCATATGTGGCTATAGAGTGATGTCTACATGGGAGCAATCATGTTTTTTTTAATTTCATTAAAAAACAGCCACCAGCAGCCATCTCAGATTTTGCATTTAAATTGTCCACAATTCCTATGGCACATCCTACAGTTAGTTATTTAGTTCAGTCCCTTCTTGGAAATGTTGAGCTGCAGTGTCATGACACTTTCATTGATGAATGGCAGCAGAAAATTGAATAATTTTTAAATCATGCATGATCATTATACCCCCACAACACGAAGTTTAGGGGGTATATAGGAGTCAACTTGTCTGTCAGTCTGTTGTTGTTGTTGGTCTGTTGCACATGTAAACTTGTGGAGTGAACTACTCCCACAGTTTTAGTCACATTTTCATGAAACTTCACAAAAATGATCAACATGATGAGGGGAAGAGCGTGACATAATTTATTTCCAGATCGGATTCAAGATGGCCGACTGGTGGCCATATTGGATTTTGCAAAATACTTGTGGAGCGAACTACTTCCACAGTTTTAGTCGCATTTTCATGAAACTCAATATAAATTGAACGACATGATAAGGAGCAGTGCGTGACAAATTTTTTCCGGATCCGATTCAAGATGGCCGACTGGAGGTCATATTGGATTTTGCAAAATACTTGTGAAGCGAACTACTTCCACAGTTTTAGTCGCATTTTCATGAAACTTCACCAAAATGATCAACATGATGAGGAGCAGTGTGCGACATAATCTTTTTCCCGATCAGATTCAAGATGGCCGACCGATAGCCATATTCGATTTTGTTTTTTTACTTAAAAAAAATGAATAACCCTTTTCAGTCACCCACACTGGGTGGTATGCCACGGTGGGGATATACCGGGCGACAGACCATCTCTAGTTGAATATGCAGGGGTTATTTAACCAAGTCAACCTGCAAGTGCAATTTTTTGTTTATTCATATCAAATACCTCAGAAATATCCACACTCTGTCAGTGGAATTGGGCAGATGATATTTTTTGTGATGCCTTATATATGGCATTAGCACATCTTAATATTGCTGGTCAGATGAGGAAGGTCCGATTAGGCAGATAAGGTCCAAAGAATGCAGTTCTTCATCCTTTTTTTTTTTTTTACATTTTCTGGACTGGCAAAAGGAGGATCACCCTCTTGCACGCATCCCATCTCTTTACGAGGCATGGATAGTATTTTCTGGTTCACGCTCATTTTGGTTCAAACTGCCTTTTGAAATGCTGGCTGCAGGCTGGTTGTTGCCTCAGAAGCTGATTGTCTCTTATCAGCTGTTTGCATCAGTTATAGAAACCCTATCAGAGCTATAGCTCATTGATGCCTGGATGACAGCTTTATGCATATATTCATTACATGTGCTTCATATTCAACTGGAGACAGATGGTATTTTGTTCTCTTGGCATTCTCCAATAATACATAACAAAATTATTGTTGATAAACTGATTACTTACTTTCAAAAGTAATGCAGCACAATATCAGATCATGTTACAGGTTGATTTTAGATTTCTTAGCTTTGGTATCTGATAAAATATTTATGGTAATTTCATGTATATATTTGATAAAAAAAATTGTTAGAAACCACTGCTATGCCATATGTGCTGGCATTTGTTCATATGTAGACATTTAGAAAACATTTGAAGCTTTTGCATACATGCTGTCTGAGTTTCATTATACCCTCACCTCTGATGTGGGGGCTATATTGTCGACGGCATGAATATCCATATGTCTGTCCGTCCATCCGTCTGAACTTGTGTGTGCAACTCCTCTGGCATTATTGAACAGATTTTGATAAAACTTCTCAGATATTATGATTAGCAAGTGAACATGTGCATATTCAAAAAATTTTCATCTGCAACAATTCTAACCTGGTTATCTCCCCTGAACGTAGATTTATGGATTTTTATATGAGATTCTTGTGTGTGCAACTTCTCCCACATTATTGAACCGATTTTGATGAAACATCTCAAATATCATGACTAGCAAGTGAACATGCGCATATTCCAAAATGTTTCATCTATGACAATTTTTAACCAGGTTATCTCCCCTGAACTTAGATTTATTATGAATTTTCAAATAAGATTCTTGTGTGCACAACAACTCCTATATTATTGAACCAATTTCGATGAAACTTCTTAAACATTATGACTAGCAAGTAGTGATGTAAACAAACCATCGGCCGATACTGATGTTAAAAATTTAATAATCGGCCGATACCGATGCTGATTCCGATGTTTTAAATTCCGTGAAAATGCGTGAATAACTTGATAGAACCCTGCAAAGTTACAATTAAAATGTCAATGCGGGATTGTGTTTCTTGGTTCCTGGTCAACTCGCCACCAAATCAACTCCCCAGACAATTTATCCGATCGTTTTGTGCAGTCCATTCCTCAGTGAGAAGAACGGAATCACCCGTGTCAGATTGACTCTCCTTGCATGGAATACTACATATTCTCCCAATAGGATTAAATCCCATATATTTAAAACTCATAGCAAATTCTGTGGGAACTCGTACACAGGCCGACCGACACTGTCCTGACTCTGGATAAATCCAACTTATTCCTTTCTTCTCATATCGATCATAAGCCCAATATTCAATATGTACGTTCAGAATAGACCTCTCCATTTTGAAAATCATGTGATTCGGCCCCGCCATGGAAGGGGGCTGGATGTTTCGTACACGGCAATTTAGGACGTTTCGTACACAAACTTGTAGGACATTTCGTGCACAAGCTACGACGTTTCGTACATGGGGTTATGACTGCCTTGAGCCAAGTAAAGATAACAACCCCGTATGTAAAAATAATTAGTCCCCTACGGGAACCGTAAGGGGACTATAGGATTGCACTCCGTCCGTCCGTCCGTCTGTCTGTCCGTCTGTCTGTCTGTCTGTTTTTTATGTTACCACCTCTCCCTCCAACATGCTTTAAGCTACACCTTTCATATTTGGTACATGGGTAAATAGTTCTGAGGGGATGACGCACGCTCAAAATTTTTTTTTCAAAATCCAAGATGGCGGAATGGCGGCCATTTTTGTTGTGTTTTTTAAGCTTTTTTTCTCTATTTTCATGTTACCACCCCTCCCACCAACATGGTTCAAGCTACACCTTTCATATTTGGTACATGGATAAATGGTTCTGAGGGGATGATGCACGCTGAAATTTTGTTTTTCAAAATCCAAGATGGCGGAATGGCGGCCATTTTTGTTGTGTTTTTTAAGCTTTTTTTTCTCTATTTTCATGTTACCACCCCTCCCACCAACATGGTTCAAGCTACACCTTTCATATTTGGTACATGGATAAATGGTTCTGAGGGGATGATGCACGCTCAAAATTTTTTTTTCAAAATTCAAGATGGCGGAATGGCGGCCATTTTTGTTGTGTTTTTTAAGCTTTTTTTTCTCAATTTTGATGTTACCACCCCTCCCACCAACATGGTTCAAGCTACACCTTTCATATTTGGTACATGGTTAAATGGTTCTGAGGGGATGATAAATGGTTCTGAGGGGATGAGGTACGCTCAAAATTTTTTTTTAAAAATCCAAGATGGCAGAATGGCGGCCATTTTTGTTGTGTTTTTTAAGCTTTTTTTCTCTATTTTCATGTTACCACCCCACCCACCAACATGGTTCAAGCTACACCTTTCATATTTGGTACATGGATAAATGGTTCTGAGGGGATGATAAATGGTTCTGAGGGGATGAGGTACGCTCAAAATTTTTTTTTCAAAATCCAAGATGGCGGAATGGCGGCCATTTTTGTTGTGTTTTGTAAGCTTTTTTTTCTCTATTTTCATGTTACCACCCCTCCCACCAACATGGTTGATGCTACACCTTTCATATTTGGTACATGGATAAATGGTTCTGAGGGGATGATGCACGCTGAAAATTGTTTTTTAAAAATTCAAGATGGCGGAATGGCGGCCATTTTTGTTGTGTTTTTTAAGCTTTTTTTCTCTATTTTGATGTTACCACCCCTCCCACCAACATGCTTCAAGCTACACCTTTCATATTTGGTACATGGATAAATGGTTCTGAGGGGATGATGCACGCTGAAAATATTTTTTTCAAAATCCAAGATGGCGGAATGGCGGCCATTTTTGTTGTGTTTTTTAAGCTTTTTTTCTCTATTTTCATGTTACCTCCCCTCCCACCAACATGGTTCAAGCTACACTTTGCATATTTGGCACATGGATAGAGGGTTGGGAGGGGATGATGCACGTTCAATATTTTTTCTTCAAAATCCAAGATGGCGGCATGGCGGTCAAACACTTTGTTTATATTGGATTATAATACCTTACAGTCTATTATTTGATATAAAAAATTCTGAAAAACCCTATAAAATTTGCCTGTGTACTAGTGATAATATATGTACGAAATGTCTTCTTTTGTATACAAAAGTCAGTATACGAAATGGGATCAGGAACAACCCGCCCCAGGCCTATTTTTGGGGTGGGTTGTCACACTTCTTGGGGCAGGTTGTCCTGATTTTTTTCTGATTTTTGAAGAAAAAGTTTTTGGGGATAGTAATATATAAACAAATTTTTACTCACTTTTTTATCAAAAAATTATCCAATTTTATCGAAAATTATCCACAATCCACAGTGATCCTATTAAAACATCCCAGAATGACTGAATTAAACTACTAAAAGTTCTATACTGAATTGGTTGCATGTAGAGACCAGTCAGAAGTGATGTGTTGTTTTAGTCATGTTGTTTTCAGTCGGGTACCCTCTAAGGGGAATGATATTTGTTTGATGCAAAAAAATCAAATGACCAGGCATGTTGTTTCAGCATGATATGGATTCATCACAGCGTTGATCGCTTTTCCTTTATCTAAGACTAAGACAATAAATGTGATTTTTAAGCTGTTAACAATCATTGACTCAGATGAAGCCATGGACACGTCCAAGACAACAAACAGTCAGGCCATTGAAACATCCATCAATGAGACACCCACAGATACCATTACCACAGATACTTCTGATAATAATAATTCATTCGGAATTATTCATGATATTACTTTTAATATCATCATAATTAAGTCCAATAAACAAATCTATTGTCCGCTAATTAATAATGATCGTATTATAAGTAATAACAGCTGAATAGTTCATTTGTTATTACTTATAATCCAATCATAGTCAAATAGCTCATAACTGCGGCGCGTGAAAAACTTGGGGCGGGTTGTCCCCACGGGTTAGGGTGGGTTGTCCCGTTCCCTACGAAAAATCTGTGTACGAAACAACACTAATCCTCCATGGAATGCACACGTTGTATTGTTTTCAAAGAAGCTGCCTTGTATAATTTACTTCACTTGTCTCCCACCAAATTTATTTTTCGTAATACAGTACTTACGAATAAATGAAAAATGAAACACTATTTGTTTTAATAAGAATTGTGCGATTTCCAAAATGGAGTAATATAGGAAAGCTAAATTTTAAACAATGATGTTACCACTTAAGAAACTGGGCCGAGATTTCCATGTAATAAGAATCATACATGACTGTGTGACAAATTGAAATTGTCTCTTGGCTTTAAATTATTCATAGAATATTAAAACGCACAGACTTTGGAATCAGTAGTGTTGGCACATTCCCCGGACGTTTCACGTGTAAACACTGTTTTTGACGATATGGCTGTGAGTAAAAAAAAACGATGGTTTGTTTTGAACTTGTAACAATCGGTGCACCCCTATCGGCAAATGATGCCCTTTTCTGCTGATGCCGATGATTCACCGATTACCCCTGTTACAACCGATAATGTTACAACGCCGCATAATGTTACACCAACACATAATGTTACAAAAAATGTAGTAAACAACCGATAATGTTATAAACTCCGCATAATGTTATAACTTTTTTCAACCCGTTATGTTATAAAAATCGACGCATAATGTTATAACTTTTTTCAACCCGTTATGTTACAACAAATTAACCGATAATGTTATAACTTCTGTATACTAATTCCAGTTACATCTATTGCAGATGGACTTTACCACTTACCATTTATTGCCGCATAAAGGTGCGTAATATTTATACTAAAGGTTTTTGCTCTGGTTAAGGCGCGGAGACACCCCCCCCCCCCCCCCCAACTCCCGGGGATTTATCATAGAATGACCTAGTCACATTACATAGACGCGGATTATCCTGGTAACTCAATCGTGTGACGTCATTACCATGATCATCCAGTGCCCAACATGGTGAAGGCGGGGGGGGGGGGGGGGGGGGGGGGAGGAGGAGGGGTACTATTTTATCCGGTTGGTACATTACCAACATGCGTAATCTCCGCTTCCAGAAATGTAGTGTATTATAGTCTTCTGACGCCTTTGGAGATGGGCAAATGCCTCTGTTTCTGCTTGTTTTGGGCATCTAAAACTCATTTGTCGCATATTTCTTAGTCATAAGAATATCTTATTGTTCATTAATTTGACATTTTAACAACTAACAGTGAACAAAAATGAGGTGGAGTTAAAAGTTAAAAGAGGTAAAAAAGTTGGATGGAGCGACGTACATACGATGGATGTGGCAGGTTGGTAGTGTCGCACGGAAGCCGAAGAATAAGATGCGACACTGGGTAGGAAGAGGAATGGGGTTTAGGAGGATTGAAAGGGGTGGGCAGGGATTAGGCTGAGGAAGAGAAGAGGTCATGAATTAGTACATCAGGGTGATTGTGCAGAGAAAGCTATCTGAGAATACTGTAAGAGAGTAGTGCTAGGTGGTATGATAATATAGATGGTGGAGATGTTGGAAGAAGTGGAAGTGATGAATTTGGGATTACAGGTTCTGGAAAAGGCGGAATCACTAGAACTGGCAGTATAGGGAGAAGGGGGAGATTATGGAGGAGGAGTTGTGTTGATGTTGGTGTTGTGGCGGTGTTGGTGATGGTGTTTAGTAGTTATGTATGTTGAAAATGAGCCATTTTGTAGGACCCCGGGGCAGGACACCGGAAGTTACGTCATGTCACGTGATTGGACGGTCATATTGGGTTGTCATGATAGTGCGCGTGGGTGGCCAGGTTGTGATGTCATTATCATGGTAATAGGTGGTAGGAGTGCGTATGAGGTGGTGTTAAAAGAGGTAAAAAGTTGGATGGAGCGACGTACATACGATGGATGTGGCAGGTTGGTAGTGTCGCACGGAAGCCGAAGAATAAGATGCGAGACTGGGTAGGAAGAGGAATGGGGTTTAGGAGAATTGAAAGGGGTGGGCAGGGATTAGGCTGAGAAAGAGAGGAGGTCATGGATTAGTACATCGGGGTGATTGTGCAGAGAAGGCTATCTGAGAATACTATAAGAGAGTAGTGCTAGACGGTATGATAATATAGATGGTGGAGATGTTGGAAGAAGTGGAAGTGATGAATTTGGGATTACAGGTTCTGGAAAAGGCGGAATCACTAGAACAGGCAGTATAGGGAGAAGGAGGAGATCGTGGAGGAGGAGTTGTGTTGGTGTTTTGGCGGTGTTGGTGATGGTGTTGAGTAATTATGTATGTTGAAAATGAGCCATTTTGTAGGACCCCGGAAGTGACGTCATGTCACGTGACTGGGCGGTCATGTGGGTTGTCATGATAGTGCACGTGCGTGGCCATGTTGTGATGTCATTATCATGAAAAAAGGTGGTAGGAGTGCGTATGCGCAGCGCGTGTTGTTATAGGGACACGTGCTCCGTCTCACCCTTAACAACCCGACAATAGATATCGAATTAATCCAAACAACCCGACAATCTTCAGGAAACTGTCCAAAACATTCCCGAAAACACTCCCGAATCCTGCCAGTACTGATTTAGTAGCTCGCCAGAAACTCGAGGGACCGGGACTTCAGGAGCTCCAGGGGCAAGGAGCAGAGTAGGGCTCCGGGGACAGGAACGGCGCCTCCCTTTCCAGTTTATCTCTCAGTTAAAAAAACACTATTGTAATAAACCAACCATTATTGTAATAAACCCATTTCTGTGATAAATTATGCGTCCATTATATGGTCGGACATTAGGTAACGATACTATCCTATATTTTAAGGATACTAAACCCACGGAATCCCCCTTTTCGTCGTATGAAGCAATGAAAGCTATGAAAATGAGCACGATGCGCGCAAAATCATACGTCTCAAAATGAAAGCTATGAAAATGAGCGCAATGAGTATCTCTTCATACGTCTCATACCCTCATTAAGGATATTATCCTACCTTTATTTGGGAGTGTTTTCAGGAGTGTTTGGTCAGTTTTCTGAAGATTGTCGTGTTGTTTGAATTAATTCGATATCTATTGTCGGGTTGTTAGGGTTGAGACGGAGCATGTGTCCCCATAACAACATGCGCTGCGCATACGCACTTCTACCACCTATTACCATGATAATGACATCACAACCTGGCCACCCACGCGCACTATCATGACAACCCAATATGACCGTCCAATCACGTGACATGACGTAACTTCCGGTGTCCTGCCCCGGGGTCCTACAAAAAGGCTCATTTTCAACATACATAACTACTAAACACCATCACCAACACCGCCACAACACCAACATCAACACAACTCCTCCTCCATAATCTCCCCCTTCTCCCTATACTGCCAGTTCTAGTGATTCCGCCTTTTCCAGAACCTGTAATCCCAAATTCATCACTTCCGCTTCTTCCAACATCTCCACCATCTATATTATCATACCGTCTAGCACTACTCTCTTACAGTATTCTCAGATAGCTTTCTCTGCACAATCACCCTGATGTACTAATTCATGACCTCTTCTCTTCCTCAGCCTAATCCCTGCCCACCCCTTTCAATCCTCCTAAACCCCATTCCTCTTCCTACCCAGTGTCGCATCTTATTCTTCGGCTTCCGTGCGACACTACCAACCTGCCACATCCATCCAACTGCTCCATCCAACTTTTTTACCTCTTTTAACTTTTAACTCCACCTCATTTTTGTTCACTGTTAGTTGTTAAAATGTCAAATTAATGAACAATAAGATATTCTTATGACTAAGAAATATGCGACAAATGAGTTTAGATGCCCAAAACAAGCAGAAACAGAGGCATTTGCCCATCCCCAAAGGCGTCAGTGGACTATGGTACACTACATTTCTGGAAGCGGAGACTACGCATGCTGGTAAACGTTCCAACCGGATAAATTAGCACCCCTCCCCCACCACCCCCGCCTTCACCATGTTGGGCACTGCACGATCATGGTAATGCTGTCACACGACTGAGTTACCAGGATAATCCGCGTCGATGTAACATGACTAGGTCATTCTATGATAAATCCCCGGGAGGTGGGGGGGGGGGGGGGGGTGTCTCCTCGCCTTAAACAGAGCAGAAACCTTTAGTATAAATTTTACATACCTTTATGCGGCAATATATGGTAAGTGGTAAAGTCCATCTGCAATACCTGTAACTGGAATTAGTATACAGAAGTTATAACATTATCGGTTAATTTGTTGTAACATAACGGGTTGAAAAAAGTTATAACATTATGCGTCGATTTTTATAACATAACGGGTTGAAAAAAGTTATAACATTATGCGTCGATTTTTATAACATAACGGGTTGAAAAAAGTTATAACATTATGCGGAGTTTATAACATTATCGGTTGTTTACTACATTTTTTGTAACATTATGCGTTGGTGTAACATTATGCGGCGTTGTAACATTATCGGTTGTAACAACCCTATTATCGGCCAATGCCGATAATAGGTTCATCACTACTAGCAAGTGAACTTGCACATGTTTCAAAATTATTTATCTGCAACAATTTTCTTCCCTGAACTTAGATTTATTATGGATTTCCAAATGAGATTCTTATGTTTGCAACTCCTCCTACATTATTGAACTAATTTCAATGAAGCTTCTCAAACGTTATGACCAAAAAAGTGGACACACACATATTCTAAAATGTTTCATCTGCACCACTTTTAACCAGGTTATCTCCCATGAACTTAGATTTATTATGGATTTTCAAATGTGATTCTTGTGTGTGCAACGCTTCCTACATTACTGAACTGATTTCGATGAAACTTCTCAAACACAGCCACTAATGAATGAACATGCACATATTTCCAAATTTTCCATCTGTGGTGACTTTTACGAGGTTATCTCCTCTTCAACTTAGAAGATTTAATAAAGATTTGTGCATGAGAAATTTGTGTGTGGAACACCTCCTTCATTAAGGAACCAATTTTTATCAAACTTCTCAAACATTATGACTGACAATTGGGCATATGCATATTTCAAAATTTTTTATAAAATTTTGGAACTGCGACAATTTTAACCAAGTTATCTCTCATGAACTTATTGATTTTTCAACCTCAACATTCAGAGGTGCATTCTAGTAAGCCGGAAGTGGGGGTATTAATCACCTTCAGTGATAGTTCTAGTTTTAATCACAAAAAATGACCCATTATTTTCTTAGTAACTGATTTTTAGCTAAACTTGACAAAGTCAAAATAAGCTATTGCCATCACGCGTGTGGAAGTCTGTCAGTCTGTTCTGTGAGTCTGTTCACATTTTCCTTAGCACAGGCTACACCCCGCAGTTCTTGTCTGATCATCACAAAATTTCATACGCAGGTTTGGGGTCATGTCTAGATGAGAACGTCCCCTTTTGGTCGCGATCGGTCAACTGGTATGGCTGCCCGAGCCTGAAAACCATTAGCGCAGCCTATAGGTTGTATTTATGAAGGGATTTCATTGTAACTTGGTAGGATGCCTCTGTATAATGCCTAGATGAGAACGTCCCCTTTTGGGCATGATTTGTCAACCGTGATGGCTGCCCAAGCCCGAAACCCAAAAACTTTTAGCACAGTCTACAGGTCATGTTTAATATGGAGCGATTTCATTGTAACTTGGTAGGATGACTCCTTATGATGTCTGGATGAGAATTTCCCCTTTTGGGCGTGATCTGTCAACCGTGACGACTGCCCAAGCCCAAAACCTGAAAACCTTTAGCACAGTCTACAGGTCATATTTATTGAGGAATTTCATTGTAACTTGGTGGGTTGACTTCATATAATGTCTAGATGAGAAAGTCCCCTTTTGGACGTGATTGGGCAACTGTGACGGCTACAGAGCCCAGAAGCCCAAAAACCTTTAGCACAGTCTACAGGTCATATTTATGAAGGGATTTCATTGTAACTTGGTAGGATGACTCCAAATAATGTCTAGATGAGAACATCCCATTTTGATCGCGATCATTCAGCCTTGATGGCTGCCCAAGCCCAAAAACCTTTAGCATAGACAAAAGGTCATATTTATGGAAGGATTTCATTGTAACCTGTAAGGTTGACTCCATATAATGCCTAGATGATGACATCCCCTTTTGGTCAAGATTGGTCAACTGTGATGGCTACAGGTGCCGGAAGCCCAAAAACCTTGAGCACAGTCTACAGGTCATATTTATGATGGGATTTCATTGTAACTTCGTAGGATCACTGCAGATGAGAATGTCCCCTTTTGGTTGTGATCATTCAACCATGATGGCTGCCTGAGCCCGAAGCCCAAAAAGCTTTAGCACAGTCTACAGGTCATATTTATGAAGGGATTTCATTGTAACTTGGTAGGTTGACTTCATATAATGTCTAGATGAGAATGTCCCCTTTTGGACATGATTGGGCAGCTGTGATGGCTACAGGGGCCCGAAGCCCGAAAACCTTTAGAACAGTCTACAGGTCATAATTATGAAGGGCTTTCATTGTAGCTTGGTAGGATGACTCCAAATAATGTCTAGATGAGAACATCCCCTTTTGGTCACGATCATTCAGCCTTGATGTCTGCCCAAGCCCAAAGACCTTTAGCATAGTCTATAGGTCGTATTTATGGAAGGATTTCATTGTAACTTGTTAGGTTGACTCCATATAATGTCTAGATGATGACATCCCCTTTTGGCCATGATTGGTCAACTGTGATAGCTACAGGTGCCCGAAGCCCGAAAATCTTGAGCACAGTCTACAGGTCATATTTATGAAGGGATTTCATTGTAACTTTGTAGGATCACTCCAGATGAGAATGTCCCCTTTTGGTTGCGATCATTCAACCATGATGGCTGCCCGAGCCCGAAGCCTGAATACCTTTAGCACAGTCTACAGGTCATATTTATGAAGGGATTTCATTGTAACTTGGTCGGTTTGACTTCTTCATATAATGTCTAGATGAGAACGTCCCCTTTTGGACACGATTGGGCAACTGTGACAGCTACAGGGGCCCGAAGCCTGAAAACCTTTAGAACAGTGTACAGGTCATAATTATGAAGGGATTTCATTGTAGCTTGGTAGGATGACTCCAAATGTCTAGATGAGAACGTCCTCTTTTGGTCGCGATCATTCAGCCTTGATGGCTGCCCGAGCCCAAAAACCTTTAGCATAGTCTATAGGTCATATTTATGGAAGGATTTCATTGTAACTTGTTTGGTTGACTCCATATAATGCCTAGATGATGACATCCCCTTTTGTTTCGTGATTGGTCAACTGTGATGGCTACAGGTGCCCAAATCCCGAAAATCTTGAGCACAGTCTACAGGTCATATTTACGAAGGGTTTTCATTGTAACTTCGTAGGATCACTCCATATGATACCCAGATGAGAATGTCCCCTTTTGGTTGCGATCATTCAACCATGATGGCTGCCCGAGCCCAAAGCCCGAAAACCTTTTGCACAGTCTTCAGGTCATATTTATTAAGGGATTTCATTGTAACTTGGTAGGTTGACTTCATATAATGTCTAGATGAGAACAGCCCCTTTTGGACACTATTAGGCAACTGTGATGGCTACAGGGGCCCGAAGCCCGAAAACCTTTGGCACAATCTGCAGGTCATATTTATGAAGGGATTTCATTGTAACTTGGTAGGTTGACTTCATATAATGTCTAGATGAGAACAGCCCCTTTTGGACACCATTAGGCAACTGTGACGGCTACAGGGGCCTGAAGCCCGAAAACCTTTAGCTCAGTCTACAGGTCATATTTATGAAGGGATTTGACCCTGCCTGTGCTGCAGTGCAGAGTTACGATGTTGGGGAGCTGGCAGCTGCTCGTCGTTGCTTGGTGGTTCTCTCCGGGTACTCCGGCTTCCTCCACCCGTAAAACTGTCACAGTCATGATTAGCCATTGTGCATAAACATGTGACCTTAAACATCATTAAATAAATAAATAATATGAAGGGATTTCATTGTAACTTGGTAGGTTGACTTCATATAATGTCTAGATGAGAACGTCCCCTTTGGACTCAATTGGGAAACTGGTGACCACAGGGACCCGAATCCCGAAAACCTTTAGCACAGTCTACAGGCCATATTTGTGAAGGGATTTCAATGTAACTTGATAGGATGACTTGTTTTGGAATAATTCCACTGTACTTGGTAACTTTCGTTGATATACGTTAACTGTGAGGGCCACATACACTAACTGTGAGGTCATATTAACCCACCCCTCAGCTTTTTAGTACAGTGTACACCTCATATTATTTTTATCAAAAACAGCATACAGGGAACAGAAATGAACATATTCCCTATTATCACAATTCTTGTCTTATTTCATAATCCTTTCATAAACATTGAACATTATCCTTTTCATCAATCACAACACACAAGTTAAGCTACAGTTTTCATTCACTTTATTGTCCAAAATTGTATAGTTCATATATATATATTCAGATTGACAACAGAAAATAGTATTGTTTAAATTTTTCAAACTAACTTTCCCAAATCTTGTATAGTACCATAAAATTAACAACACATAATGGGTAAAATGTAAATTTTAAAATAACTGTTAATATCATCATTAGAATTTTATTGTCTCCGACTTTTTGAAAAAAACGGGAGATATTAAATTTGGGGTGTCCTTCCGTCCTTCCATTTTTTTCGTTTCCAGACTCTAACTTTCCTTACAGTGACCGGATTTCAATGAAATTTGGGTAGTAGATCACTTTCATCAATTGTGGGTCCAAGTTCGAATATGGGCATTTTCTGCGCAAGTTTTATTAGGTTGCTGAAATTTGATTGGCTGACGGTTTCCAGACTCTAACTTTCCTTAAAATCAACCGATTTCGATGAAATTTCATATATGGATTACTTTTATCAATACCTAGGTCAAGTTCGAATGCGGGAAATTTTGTACCGAAAATCTGTCCGTCTGCCCCGTGTGTCAACGCACCTCGGACTAAAAGCCGTATTTATGAACTGATCTTCACGAAACCTCTTGGGTATCTTTGTTGTCATTGTGAGACCAGAATATGTGTTTTGGTCCAAAATTCAAGATGGCCACCAGCGGCCATTTTGTTCCAAAATTGGGTGTAATCAGTTTTTTGTACAGAACTTCTATATGAAAGTTCGGATTTGAATAAATTTTTGTGTGAATGTTTAGTAACATTCAATAAATCACATATAATACGGGTTTTGTTCTCCTGCAAAAATTATGCAAATTAGGGAAACTTTGATTTATTCAGTGCTACTACTAATACACAGTAAATGCATACCTTCCGTGTTTTTCGTTTCCAGACTCTAACTTTCCTTACAGTCAGTCGATGTTGATGAAATTTGGGTAGCAGATCACTTTCATCAATTGTGGGTCCAAGTTCGAACATGGGCATTTTCCGCGCATATTTAATTTGGTTGTTTAAATTTGATTGGCTGATGGTTTCCAGACTCTAACTTTCCCTAGAGTCAACCGATTTCAATGAAATTTCATATATGGATTACTTTTCACGTCAGTTTAATGTGATATGTCTTATCATACAGTCTTAATTTTTAGTGATTCTCACAGTTATACTCCACATCACTTTAGTTGCTTTGAGTGACCTACTTGAAAATAAATTTGATAACCACTGTCTGAAGCACTGTCTGTTCTGTCTCTTCTAAATAACTTCCACTTGCAACTCAACTATATTCCACTGGATGCATTAATTCCCCTTGAAACTGCTGCCCAGTGGGAGACATGAATTCACTGAATTTGCTTGTTCAAAATTATTTCCCCTGCCACATTTTTGTCAAGGCAGCATTAAGTGTTACCACCAGTTTATCTTTCCATCCATCCATCTTCATGTATGTCCATATGCATGCCACATAATAACTTGAGTTTGTGTTGAACAAAATTTTACTTTCACAATTCCACTTATGACCTGGAAGGTCGAGTTTGATTTAAACAATTTTTGAAAGAACAAAATATAAAATGAATGCCAAGTTCAATTTTCCAATTTCTAGCACTCAAGATTCCATATTATGGTCCTTGATTCTACAAAACTTCATTGTTTTAGTTTCCTCATGATAACTTTAGCTCCCTTTGATGGAATGACTTGACATTTGGCAGTTTTCTTTTATTAGCTCACCTGTCTGCAAGGCAGGGTGAGCTTTTGCCATCACTTGGCATCCAGTTTCCATCATCTTGAGTCACTTAACTTTTTCATTTCTGTCATCTTCTTTAAAACCACTGGCCTAAACTTGACCAAACTTAGCACAAATTATCTTTGGGGGATGCCCTTTCAATTTTGTTCAATAGAAGTTGCTAAGCACGATCAGTTGGGCATACAGCCCCAAAAGCCCAAAATTCATTCAAAATCTTATGAATCACTGGTCGCAGTGCTTAGAAATTTCATATGAACCTTCCTCATGTGTTCAAAAATCAAGTTTGTTGAAAAAAAAAAGAAGGTCAAAATTATAGTTTCACCCACCTAAAATGTTGGTATTTTGTTGAAAAATGCTGTTGGTTTATGGTTCATGAGGTCCCCGCGGGAACCCCGGGAAGTGAAGCAGTGCTTGTTCACTGCAGTAAACAGGCTCTGTTTTACTGGTAAAATAGGACCCAGTCACCAATGCTTGGGAGGTGCAAACCCTCTCTAAAATGGGCAACATGGCTTATTAACGCTCGCCCCTGGTCTTTAGTTGATACTCATGTTGTGGTCATGATTAGCCATTGTGCAAAAATATGTGACCTTAAACACCAATAACAATAACAACAATGGTTCATGAGGGGTGGTTTTGGGGGTGGGGGGAATAGGCACATGCCAATAAATTGTTTCATTACAATTTTAAACATCTGACCAAAATGTTTTAGTTCTTCATCAAATGAAGGTAACCGATGAAACATAAGAGTCTGAAAATACTTGTCTTTTTGCACAGTTTAGCAGAACTTTGTTCATCAGTTTAAGAACTGTGCTATCAGTTATTAATTAAACACAAGTTCTTCAACATGTATCAGACTAGCTAAAGCTTATGTATCATCAGTAAATGATACTGTTGTACATTTCCATGCATCGTGAGTGACTGGTGACAATGTTTGGACATACTTTAAATCAGTATGAATATAAAATGAAATGAAAAGATTTAAATAGTTAATAAAATGGTATGAGAGCACGTGGCTCAGTAGTGATGGCATTGGACTTCAAACTGAAAGGTTCACTGTTCTATCCCCGCCAGGGGTAACTGTGGTATAATTCTTAGTAAAATAAGTACCTGCTTTATATTGAAGAAACATTCAGCTGCACAGCTGAATATAGGATTTTATCTCTTGCTCTTCAACAATCTGTACTACAGGTAATATTCTTTGGCAGTCTTCTTCCGGTCCAGCAGTCCTTATATATGGGCTGAGAGGATATGTTCGATTTCCTGGTATAGGACCGGGAAGACCAGGCAAATAATACCATATTTCCTCCAGTTTTATAAGATTGGGCCCTATTCAAATTAGAAAGAGGTCGTACTTTGGTACTATGGGAATGGAGAATTCCCACCCCTATACTGAACTGACAACACCAAAAGAGAATACCCAGGCTAAAATGTACATCTTTTCTTTTTTTCTTTTTTCTAAACTACCCTAACCCAACCACATTTTAAATGGGCGGCCAAATTTTATACCTGGGAAGATACATGGGAAGGGCCGACTTATTTCTATTTTTGATCCAACTTGGATCCAAGTAAAATTTAAACTGCCAGGAAGGATACAATATAAATTAGGAAGGAAATAATTTCTTTAAAATTTCCTTGAAATATTTATGAGGTACCCCATCTCAGATTTCAACAAAATTGAGAGAGGTACCTCCTCTCTGAATTCTCATGGAATGCTTCTTTGGGGAAAGAATTCCCTCCTGAACCATCCATTTCATTAGGGAGAGGGCATCTCCCTTGGGGATTGATAACAACTGCTCCCCTATCAGCACCCCTATTATAATAGAATCTTCCCAATAATATCCTGCTTGACAGTGTTTAATAAACACTGTCAAGCCAGACATCTGTGGATCGACTCCACTTTAATTTAAAAACATTTCTTAGGATTACTGACAGGTGCCAAGGCATCATAGTATAACTGTAACAGGGAAAGGGTAATTTCCCTAGAAATTTTAAGGAAGGGCTCAGGATTTGCATGGGAGTGAACCCAGAGCCACTTGGTATTTTCCCTGGTCAACTGTAAAAGCAGCCCTACCCCTCTACCCCCCCCCCCCCCTCCTGTTGGCGATTAGCCTAAAAAAAATCTCCCAAATACATGGGGCTGCCAGTGGTGACCCCGACTGCCTTGAAAAGTACGGCAAGTCAGACTCAACCATTAGCTTGTCCAGCGGAATTTGCTGGATGCCTCTCCATAGCATGGCAGAGAAGTCGTAGCATTGGGGGCTAATGCTAAAATGGGTATTAGGGAAAAGTCCAAGCCATTTCCCCATCCCCACTGAAGCAGTGCAAATGAATGCACTGCCCCCGCTCACATTTTCTTGAAGAATCTGGAGAGCCTTACAATGGATATCACTGCCCATTGCATCTTTTGTTGACCCTCTCAGATGAAGGACAAGGGGTTGCTGGATGTGAGCATGTCTGGCTAGCTGAGCAAAAACCTGATCCTGGATAGACCAGCCCCCCCCCCCCCCCCCTCAGGTTCTGTTCGGTCTAAGCCAATCTAAGCAGAGACTTGTGGAAGTAATGTGGTAATTCTGCCCACAGCCTCTCTTCAACTCCATGGGAGAGTAATCCTTAACATGACGAGGATGGAGCCCAATAGCAATGTTAACTATCAAGTCTCTCCTCTCCGACTGGATAATGAAGGGGGTACATGGGAGTGTCGCAATAGACCACTACTCCCCAAATTGGGAACCCAACCGGGCTTCCCGCTTCCAGCCTGAATATTTCTCCAAAATAGAGACTTTTGAGTCCTGTTGGCATGGAAGTAAGCATCCAGGAGGTATGGACCTGCAGGGGTTCGCTCCCTTTCCCAGCTTCCATAATAGCAGGAATTGCTGGGTTGACAGCCGCCTCTGCTGGCCTAACCTGGAAATCGGTGGGTAAAAGCCAAGGGGTTACCACTCCCTTAGGAGACAGTGGGGCAAACCCAGGAGGGGTGGTTCCACCACAGACTCCTTCCCCACCACTGAATAGGATTTTGCAGAGGCTGTTGTGGCTACGGAAGAGGGAATACCCCCAGTTTTCCCTTTCTGAACTTGTACTTTTTCCAGCAGCCACATCAGCACTTTCCAGTGTAATAAACCTGCAGGGGTCACACTGGAGCTGTGTCGAATGGGGAGTTAAGGGGGTGAAACCCTGTTAGCTCTCAATTGATCTCATTCGATCCATGAATGCACAGGAGACTGTCAACGGGAATTTGTTGAGTTCAGTGAACTCCCCATTGACCAGCTCCGTGAGCTCCACCAGGGGAGAAACCATTTCCTCCAGGGTGGTTAGGACCTGTGATGGAGTAAACTGAAGCTCCCCCTTGGGCCATTTTTTCCACATTGTGATTGCAGATGTTGCCTCTCGCAATGTTTCTTCCTGGTACTATCTTGACAGCAGGGGAGGGGACAAGTCAAATCCAAGCCTTGCCGTTTAAGCAGCTTGTCCAGGGCTTGTAGGTTTGAGCCAGGGGGAGGTACTTCGAACTTCCTCGCTAGTGAGGTCAGGTCCACAGACAACTGGGAGGGGACCTCCCTCGTCTGGGTCTGGACAGTGAGTCTTCCCGTTACACGGGAGGACAAGGACCTGCTAGCTTGGGCCCTAGCAGCCTTGTTTGGACCCTCACTAGAGGAAGGAGTCCTCTTCATACCAGGACCTCCTTTGGCTGCCTTAGGTTGAGTCCCTCTTTCAGATCGGGCTCCTGAAGAAGAAGGAGCAGGTGCAGTTGCAGGGTGAGTGCTGCTTCCAGAGTCTTTGGACCTCAAGCTCTTTTTGGACTCTTACTGTCTCTGAGCTGGACGACATTCTAGAAAAATAATAAAAAAAAAAAACAAGGACATGTTGAATTCTAATGAACAGTCAACCTGGCCTTATTATTAGTGTTCATTTTTTTTTTTATTCTGGTTGAGCAATCTTACCATAAGGGCAGGCAAATTTGTCAATGGACATTTTTCTTGAAACCAATCCAGAGAGTAATCGCACTGAATCTTGAAGGAACCATCATTGGGTTTTCTGCATAAACAATACAATGGGACTGGGGATCCCCTACTTTGTTGACAGATATTTATGATTTTCCACCCAAGGGGGAAGAACTCCATCATCTTGGTATAGTTTAATTCTGTCATGATTCACTGTGATTTATTGAGAAGCTGAACCCGAAACAAATAGGATGAAATACACTGGCTAATTATACCAGTCCTTCCCAAATAAGATTCAACTTTCTATTTTGCCCAACTTTACCACTGGTATCAAGGATATACACTATGTCTCCTTCCTTGAATTTCTGAACTTTCATTTTGGAGTCATATTGCTTTTTCATTATTTTTTGTTGGGCTTTCAATTTATTTCAGGTCAGTTCATGTGCTGCCCTCATTGAATTCTCTAATGCTATTACATATTCTGGTTCAGCCTGAATGGTTCTTTGGGACAAGGCCCATATACTAAATCTGCTGGCAGGAAAGCCGCCCTCCCCATCATCAATTTGTTAGGAGTAAACCCTGTGTGGCGGTTAACTGCAGAATGTAGAGCTCCTGCTAGTTGGGTTATATAAAGATCCCAGGAGGATTGTTTTTTCCCCTCTTAGCACCTTAGAGCATTCATCAGGGTTCGGTTAACTCTTTCTACTTGTCCATTGGTGGAAGGGTGGTACACAGTCATACAGGCCTTATGTATTTCTAATAATTCACAAACTGTCTGGAAGAGCTGGCTTTCAAAATTGGATACCCTGTCTGTATAAATTTCAAGAGGGCACCCTAACCTTGAAAATACCTTATTTAAAGCAGCTCTCACTGTATCTGCAGATTGTGATGCCAGAGGAATACACTCCAACCACTTGGTGGTAAATTGATCCGAAATGACCAAAATATACTCATTTCCCCTAGGGGTTTTTGCTGATGGGCCCAAAAAGTCCAGGTGCACTCCTTCCATTGGGCCACCAGAATGGTAACATACCATTTGATGTTTAGCATGGTGTGAAGGTTTTTTCTGTCTATTACATTTTGGACAGGACTTGACAAATCTCGGCCAGTAGTAACGTGATTTGACTCGTTCTGTTGTTTGAGTAACACCCTGATGTCCCACAGCTGGCTCATCATGGTTAATTGTTATCACTTCATTTCTAAGAGAAAAGTGTACCACTAATACTTTTTCATTATTTTTCATTATTTTGTACAAAAGAGGCCCCTTCATGAAATATGCCTCCTTATTTTTCCAGAATAATTTGGATCAGGACTAGCAAGGAAGAGTTCATCTTGAGAAGGTGACTCTCCTTTTTCAAGCCATTTGAGTAACATTTGTAAAGATGGTTCTTTCTACTGTTCTTCCACCAATAACTTTTCCAAGTCCTGTCCCAGGGGATTGGGACTAGATGCATCAGGGGCAGGTTGTGAAGATCTGACATAGGTTTATTCACAGAGGCAGGTAAAAGATTCTCTTCCTCTTCTAGATCAACTTCAACTTGTGTCCTTGGGCAAGGTACTTAATCCTGATTGCCCACATGGGGGCATGGTGGTGCTGTGTACTAAGGCATACTGCACATTGATGGTTCACTTGTATTAACTAATCGTAACCCTGCTTGTACAGAGTTAGTATGTTGGAGAGCCTTCGCAATTGTGTGCTGTTGCTTGGTGGTTTACTCTGGGTACTCTGGCTTCCTCCACCCATAAATCTGTCCAACACGAGGTAACCCTGGATGTTGAAAACATCGTTAAACCCCCCAAAATAAATAAACAAAATGATAGAATTGCATGTGCTGTTTTCGTTGTCTCTTCAATATGATTAATGTAAGTATTTTTATTGCAATCCTGAGCTTAAATTGACATCAAAATTAGAATAACCCCTACTATAGATAAAGAGATTTCAGTGACAGCCCGATTCTCCCACTTAATTTAGGAGGTAAAAATGATAGGGAGAATCGAGAAGTGCTAATTAAGGTGCTATGCAGCTAGTTCAAAGGGTTTAAATTATGGCTCATTTCATGAATGTTGCATGTTTGTATTTCAATAAGTCAAGTGTTGAATAATTGTAAGGTCAGGGTAATCTGCAGTTCCAAGGCAATATCTTTTTGATTGAAGATGGTAATTGCATTTTAACTTCATGTAATAAAATAAATGTTTGTAACATGTTTTTAACATAAACATGAAACCACAGAAAGAGTAGACAAAACACACACACAGACACCGTTATTTGTAAGATGTGTTAAGTGGGAACTGTCACACAAAGCCTACCAACTAGGACAATGAATGTTTTTGCACCTACGAGGCAAAACTTAATGTGCAATCCATAAATACTATCGTGAAGTTAGCATGAAATGAAAACTCTTAACTATAGATACTAAAAAAATTTGTCAGGTGTGATTGTTCAAGTGTTCATATCATTCGATGTCCTGGTCATCTCTTCTCTTCTCAATGTTTAGAGGTCACACCATAGAAAGCAAGTGATATTGAATATACAATCGTGAGGGTGTTCATGAGGGCTTTGCCCGAGTGAGTATGCCTGAGCTATTGTATGTTCAATATCACGAGCTGATATGGTGTAAAAGACTTGTCACAGAGTTGTTTTCTTAGACAAACAAGACACACAATCAGCAAGAAAGATTCAATATCAAGTCTCGATTAAATTAACTTGATTTAACATTTTTAGCTCAAAATGACGTAAGTCAAATTTGAGGTTATGCCATGGCCAGTCGTCTGCATGTCCGTCTGTCCATCAACAATTCAATACGGCTCTGGAGAGGCCATATTTATGAACTGATTTTTACGAAACTTCTTGAGTACCTGTGTTATCACCGTGGGACGAGAACAAGTGTTTTTTTTGGGGTGGGGGGAGGGGGGGGGGGGGGGGGGGCATTCCAAAATTCAAGATGGCCACCAGCAGCCATTTTGTACTTTAGTTAGTGCAATCAGTTTTTTGTACAGAACTTCTGTATGAAAGTTCTGATTTGAATAAATTTTTGTATGAATGTTTAGTAACATGGAATACATCACATATAATACGGGCTTTTTCTCGTGCAGAAATTTTGCAAATTAGATGAACTTTGATTTATTCAGTGCTACTTACACACAAGTGCACATGTCAATACGGCTTGGGCTAGGGGCTGTATTTATGAACCGATCTTCACGAAACTTCTTGGGTACCTTTGTTATCACCTTGGGACGAGAATGAGTGTTTCTGGGTGCGATCCAAAATTCAAGATGGCTGCCAGTGGCCATTTTGTACCGAAATTAGGGCCAATCAATTTTTTGTACACAACTTAACTTCTGTACGGCTCAGGCTAGAGACCATATTTATGAACCGATCTTTCCGAAACTTCTTGGGTACCTTTGTTATCACCATGGGATGCGAACGAGTGTTTTGGGGTGCAGTCCGAAATTCAAGATGGCCACCAGCAGCCATTTTGTACCAAAATTAGTGCAATCAGTTTTTTGTACAGAACTTCTGTATGAAAGTTCTGATTTGAATAAATTTTTGTATGAATGTTTCATAACATGGAATACATCACATATAATACAGGTTTTTAGCTCACCTGACTGAAAGTCAGGGTGAGCTTTTCTGATCACTCTTCATCTGTCGTCCATCCGTCCGTCCGTTCATCGTCCGTCGACCTGCATGAAGGTGGTGTTTGAGCCTCTTTCTCCTAAACCACTGGCCACATTTTAATTAAATTTCATGTAAGTAGTGGTTATATAGGGGCATTTTGATTTTTATGCAAATTAGGTTTCGGCTCATATTGAGCAGAGGGGTGGGGAAAAAATGGCCAAATTTTTTGAAAATCTTCTTTTAATGAACCACCAGTAGCAGAGACTTGATATGTGGTATACAGAGTCCTTTTGAGGTTTAGAATCAAATTTGTTCAGGAGAAGTTTGTCGGGCATTATTTGCCTTCGTTATGGGAGGGGCAAAAATTTTGGCCACTCCTAAAATTTCTATTTTCAGAACCATGAGGTCGATTTGAACCAAATTTGATATGAGATGATAATGGGTCATAAGTAGTTGATTGATGCAAACAATTTTTTTCTCATTGCCCCATGGTAACCTCGGGAGCTAAAAAACCCTTAAAACTTCCATAACTCCAAAACTACACGGCACAGAAAATTCTTATTTTGTATAAAGCTTACTTTTATCCAGTAGAATAGAATGGTTAAAAAAAATCCCTATCAGTTTGATCACAAGGTACTTTTTTCAGGACTTTGAAAAAGTGCTGAGTCAGCACTTTTTAACACTGTAGGCAATGGGAAAAACATTAAAAAATCTTCTTCTCCAGATCCAGCAGGCAGAATCTTTTGATATTTGGTATGCAACATTGTAGGGTGGATCTGATTCAAGTTTGTTCAAATTGGCTCCCCAGGTTCATATTTGGGCTCAGTATAGGAGCCTGATTTCGAACTTAGTGCATTTCAGGCAAATTTCTAAAAAAATCTTCTCCAGATCCAGCAGGCAGAATCTTTTGATATTTGGTATGCAACATTGTGGGGTGGATCTGATTCAATTTTGTTCAAATCGGCCCCCTGGATTCATATTTGGGCTCACTATAGAAGCCCGAATTCGAACTTAGTGCATTTCAGGCAAATTTCTTAAAAAATCTTCTCCAGATCCAGCAGGCAGAATCTTTTGATATTTGGTATGCAACATTGTGGGGTGGATCTGATTCAAGTTTGTTCAAATCGGCCCCCTGGGTTTATATTTGGGCTCAGTATAGGAGCCCAAATTTGAACTTAGTGCATTTCAGGCAAATTTCTTTGAAAATCTTCTTCTCAGGATCCAGCAGGCAGAATCTTTTGATATTGGGTATGCACCATGCTTAGAGGCGTGAGATTCAATTTTGTTCAAGCCAAGTCCCTGGGTTCATACTTGGGCTCACTGTGGTAGCTCGAATTATAACTTAGTTCAAAATGAGGAATTTTCTTTAAAAATCTTCTTCTTCAGATCCAGCAGTCGGAATGTTTTGATATTTGGTATGCAGCATTCTTAGGGGGGTGATATTCAAGTTTGTTCAAGCCATGTCCCTAGGTCCATATTTGGACTCAGTGTGGGAGCTCGAATTGTAACTTAGTTCAATATGAGGAATATTCTTTAAAAATCTACTTTTTTTCTAGATCCACTGGTCAGAATCTTTGGATATTTGGTATAAGCTTTTTTTAGTAGGAGCAGATGCAACTTGTTGAAATCAGTTCTCTGGGTTGATATTTAGGCTACCATGTCAGGTGAGGGGGCCTCTTGTTTTCTCATGCAGAAATAATGCAAATTAGATTAACTTTGATTTATTCAGTGCTACTTGTACACAGTATGTGCACATGTCAATACGGCTAGGGCTGGAGGCTGTATTTATTACCGATCTTCATGAATCTTCTTTGGTACCTTTGTTATCACTTTGGGACGAGAACAAGTGTTTTTGGGTGCGGTCCAAAATTCAAGATGGCTGCCAGCAGCCATTTTGTACGAAAATTAGGTACAATCAGTTTTTTGTACAGAACTTCAAAATGAAAGTTCTGATTTAAATAAATTTTTGAATGAATCTTTAGAAACATGGAATACATCACATATAATACAGTGTTTTTTCTCGTGCGGAAATTATGCAAATTAGATTAACTTGATTTATTCAGTGCTACTTATACACAGTAAGTGCACATGTCAATACGGCTCGGGCTAAGGGCTGTATTTATGAACCGATCTTCACGAAACTTCTTGGGTACCTTTGTTATCACCTTGGGACGAGAACGAGTGTTTCTGGGTGCGATCCAAAATTCAAGATAGCAGCCAGTGGCCATTTTGTACCGAAATTAGGTCCATTCAGTTTTTTGTACACAACTTCTATATGGCTCAGACTAGAGGCCGTATTTATGAACCGATCTTTACGAAACTTTTTGGGTACCTTTGTTATCACCATGGGACAAGATCGAGTGTTTTTGGGTGCAGTCCGAAATTCAAGATGCCATTTTGTACCAAAATTAGTGCAATCAGTTTTTTGTACAGAACTTCTGTATGAAAGTTCTGATTTGAATAAATTTTTGTTGAATGTTTAGTAACATGGAATACATCACATATAATACAGGGTTTTTTCTCGTGCAAAAATTACGCAAATTAGATGAACTTTGATTTATTCAGTGCTACTTGTACACAGTATGTGCACATGTCAATACGGGTAGGGGCTGGAGGCTGTATTTATGAACCGATCTTCATGATACTTCTTGGGTACCTTTGTTATCACCTTGGGACGAGAACGAGTGTTCTTGGGTGTGGTCCGAAGTTCAAGATGGCTGCCAGTGGCCATTTTGTACCAAAATTAGGTGCAATCAGTTTTTGGTACAGATCTTCTTTTTGAAGGTTCTGATTTGAATAAATTGTTGTAGGAATGTTTAGTAACATGGAATACATCACATATAATACAGGTTTTTTTCTCGTGCAGAAATTATGCAAATTAGATGAACTTTGATTTATTCAGTGCTACTTATACACAGTAAGTGCACATGTCAATACGGCTCGGGCTAGAGGCTGTATTTATGAACCGATCTTCACGAAACTTCTTGGGTACCTTTGTTATCACCTTGGGATGAGAGCGAGTGTTTCTGGGTGCTGTCCAAAATTTAAGATGGCTGCCAGTGGCCATTTTGTACCAAAATTAGGTCCAATCAGTTTTTTGTATACAACTTCTATACGGCTCAGGCTAGAGGCCGTATTTATGAACCGATCTTCATGGAACTTCTTGGGTACCTTTGTTATCACCTTGGGACAGAAATGAGTGTTTTTGGGTGCCTTTGTTATCACTTTGCTATGAGAACAAATATTTTTGGGTTCAGTCAGACCCACTCTGGGACTCTAAAGATTTCTTTTCTAGTTTAGCATCTGACTGTCGCCCACCTTTACAATACTTTACCTATACATTTGTTACAGGCTACGGTCAGTATTTATGTACAGACTGTTACAATACTTTATATGTACCTTTGTTATCAGGTCATTACCTAGATGTTTTTCATTGCTGTGTCACATACTATACATGAACATGTCTTAACAAGTTGAGCTACAGTGTCATTGACACTTTCATTTCTCATTCTTGTCAATACTTTCTTTTTTTGAGTCAGCAAAATCTTGCTATCATTATATGGAAAACGTCATTTTTAGCTTAACATGACAAAGTCAAAATAAGCTATTGCCATCACGCATGCGGAAGTCTGTTAGTCTGTTCACATTTTCCTTTAGCACAGGCTACACCCCATAGTTCTTGTCCGATCGCCACTATATTTCATATGCAGGTTTGTGGTCATGTCTAGATCAGAATGTCCCCTTTTGGTCGCGATCCGTCAACCGTGATGGCTGCCCGAGCCCAAAACCTGAAAACCTTTTGCACAGTCTGCAGGTCGTATTTAGTAGGGATTGCATTGTAACTTGGTAGGATGACTCTGTATAATGTCTAAATGAGAATGTCCCCTTTTGATCATGATGAGTCAACCATGACGGCTTCCCAAGCCCAAAACCCAAAAAACTTTTAGCACAGTCTACAGGTCATATTTATTATGGAGGGATTTTATTGTAACTTGGTAGGATGACTCTGTATGATGTCTAGATGAGAACTTCCCCATTAGGCCACTATCTGTCAACCGTGATGGCTGCCTGAGCCCAATACCCAAAAACCTTTAGCACAGTCTACAGATCGTATTTATGTAGGGATTTCATTATAACTTGGTAGGATGACTCCATATAATGTCTAGACGAGAACGTCCCCTTTTGGTCGCGATCTTTCAACCGTGATGGCTGCCCGAGCCCAAAACCCCAAAACCTTTAGCACAGTCTAGAGGCTGAATTTATGAAGGGATTTCATACTAACTTGGTAGGATGATTCCAGATAATGTCTAGGTGAGAACATCCCCTTTTGGTAGTGATCTTTCAACCGTAATGGCTGCCCGAGCCCAAAATCCCAAAACCTTTAGCATAGACTACTGGTCGTATTTATGAAGAGATTTCATTGTAACTTGGTAGGATGACTCCATATAATGTTTAGATGAGAACGTCCCCTTTTGGTTGCGATCGGTCATCCGTGACAGCTACAGGGGCCTGAAGCCCGAAAACCTTTAGCACAGTCTACAGGCTGTATTTATGAAGGGATTTCATTGTAACTTGATAGGATGACTCGTTTTGGAATAATTTTACTGTAACTTGGTAACTTTGGTTGACATACATTAATTGTGAGGGCCACATTAACCTACGTAGGCCCTCTGTTCTTTAGTACAGTCTACACCTCAAATTATTTTTATTGAAAACATTGCACACAGGGAACAGAAATTAACATATTCTCAATTATCACAGTTCTTGTCGTATTTCATAATCCTTTCTTAAACATTGAACATTATCCTTTTCATCAAACACAACACACAGTCAAGTTAAGCTACAGTGTCATTGGCACTTTCCTTATACTTTTTAGTTTTATTTTATGTGTGAAGCATTGTATAATATCAGCAGGCGAGGAAGGTCTGAATAGTGCATGAATGGGTTCAGATACTTCAATACAGATCACTGAAATGTTTTCATGGGTTTTTAGCTTACACCTTGACAAAGTCAAGCTGAGCTAATCTCATTGCTCTCCGTCCATCTTCCGTCAACACCATGTTTTGGTCTTCACCCCCCAAAGCCACTGGGCCAATTCAAGTGAAAGTTTGTGTGAGTGATGGTCCCAAAGTGGCATTTCATTTTTAGCTCATCGAAGGGAGCTTAACTTATCACTTGCCGTCATTCGTCGTCGTCCGTCGTGAACTTTACATTATCAACTTCTCACAAACTACTCGACCAAATTGAACCAAATTTTGTGTGCATGTTCCTTATCATATGTCAATTCAAGTTTGTACAAATAAACCTGCCGAGCCCACAGGGGCATAACTCTGATAGCATCCATAAAATTTTTCAAAAATTCAAAAAAATCTTCATCTTCAGATCCACCAGTCAGAATCTTTTCATATTTGTTGTACAACATCTCTAGGGAGGGGGTGGGGTGGGGGGCAGATTCAAGTTTGTTCAAATCGAGTCCCTGGATTAAGATTTAGGCTCTCCATTGGAGCCCAAAGGTTAACTTGGTGCAATTTGAGGAAATTTCTTTAAAAATCTTCTTCTTCAGATCCACCAGTCAGAATCCTTTCATGTTTGGTATACAACATCTGTGTGTGTGGGGGGGTGGGGGGGGGGGGGGGGGTCAGATTCATGTTTGTTCTAATCCAGTCCCTGGGTTAATAATTGGGCTCCCTGTAGGAGCCTAAATTTTAACTTAGTGAAATATGAGGAAATTTCTTTAAAAATCATCTTTTTCAGATCCACCAGTCAGAATGCTTTCATATTTGGTATCCAACATCTCCAGGTGGGTCAGATTCAAGTTTGTTCAAATCGGGTCCCTGAGTTAGTATTTGGGCTCTCGATTGGAGCCCAAAGTTTAGCTTGGTGCAAATTGAGGAAATTTCTTTAAAAGTCTTCTTCAGATCGGCCACTCTCTTTTCATGTTTGGTATACAACATCTATAGGGGGGTCAGATTCAAGTTTGTTCAAATTGAGTCACTGGGTTAATATATGGGCTCCCTCTGGGAGCCCAAATTTTAACTTTGTGCAATGCATGGAATATTCTTTAAAAATCTTCTTCATATTCACCAGTCAGAATCCTCTCATATTTGGTATACATCATCTCTAGGGGTCCAGATTCAAGGTTGTTCAAATCGAGTTTCTCGGTTAATATTTGGGTTCCCTAGGGAGCCTGAATTTTAACTTAGTGCAATATGAGGGAATTTCTTTTAAAATCTTCTTCTTCAGATCCACCAATCAGAATCCTTTCATATTTGGTATACAACATCTCTAGGTGGGTCAGATTCAAGTTTGTTCAAATCGGGATCCTGGGTTAATATTTTGGCTTCCTATTTGAGCCCAAAGTTTAACTTAGTGCAATGTGAGGTGGTTTCTTTAAAAACCTTCTTCGTATCTATCAGTCAGAATTCTTTCCTATTTGGTATATGACATCTCAAGGGGGATCAGATTCAAGTTTGTTCAATTTGAGTCCTTGGCTTAATATTTGGGCTCTATGGGCAGGGGTGGGGTGGGGGATGTTACATTCAGGTTTGTTCAAATCCATTCCTTAGTATTTTTCCATAAAATTTGCCTCTCATGACTTCATTCCTTTGTAGTGTTGATGAATCATGTCTAACTGAATGTGACCCCAAATCCTCCTCTAACCACTTTGGCCGGTGAGCGATTAAGGCCCCTTGGGGCCTCTTATTGTTTAACTCAACATGCCCAGCCCCAAAGGGAGGGGGTGGGGGAAATATTCCAAAATATTTTTAAAATCTTCTCATGAACCAGTGGGTACAGTGACTTGATATTTATTATGCAGCTTCCTTTTGAGGTGTAGAATCAAGTTTGTTCAAATGAAGTTTGTGAAGCAATAGTTGGCTTCGTAATAGGAAGGGTAAGATTTTTGGCCCCGCCCAAAATTTCTATTTTCTGAACCGATGGTCTGATTTGAACCAAATTTGGTATGTGGTATTATTGGGCCATAAGTAGTTGACTCGTGCAAAAATAAAAAAATTCCCACATCCCCATGGGAACCCTAGGAGCTAAAAATAGAAATATTTTCAAACGCCCATATTTCCCAAACCACACAGAACAGAGAGCTGCTAGTTGGTATGGAGCATCCTAAGGACCAGTAGAATTGAATGGTAAAAAAAATTGCCATTGGTTATGTTAGTCTGTTCTGTAGAGGGCATCGGAAAAATGCTGAGTCAGCATATTTGCAAAAATTAAAAAAAAATCTTTTCTCCAGAACCTCCCCGTGGGAACCTGGGAAGTGAAGCAGTGCCTGTTAACTGCAGTAAACAGGCTCTGTTTTACTGGTGAAATAGGACCCAGTCACCAATGCTTAGGCGGTGCAAACCCTCTCTAAAATGGGCAACATGGCTTATTAATGTTCACCCCTGGTCTTGAGTTGATACTCATGTTGCGGTCATGATCAGCCATTGTGCAAAAATATGTGACCTTAAACACCTATAAATAAATAATATTTCTCCAGAACCAATTGTCAGAATCTTTTGATATTTGGAATATAGCATTCATAGGGGGGTCAGATACAAGTTTGTTAAAATAAAGCCCATTGGGGTTCGTATTTGGGCTCAATACAGGAGCCCAAATTTTTAAATTATGGTAAAATGGGGATTATTCTTTAAAAATATTCTTCTTCAGAACCACCAGTCAGAATCTTTTAATGTTTGGTATACTTCATTGTTATGAGGGTCAGATTCAAGATTGTTCAGACCAAGTCCCTAGGTTAATATTTGGGCTATGGAAGCCCGAATTTTAACTTAGTTCAATATGGGGGATAATTTTAAAAAATCTTCTTCAGAGCCATGAGTCAGAATGCTTTCATATTTGGTATACAACATCTCTAGGGGGTTCAGATTCAAGTTTGTTCAAATCAGATCTCTAGGTATATATTTGGGCTCGCTATGGTAGCCCAAATTTTAACTTAGTGCAATATGAGGAAATTTCTTTAAAAATCTTCTTCAGAACCAACTGTCAGAATGCTTTCATATTTGGAATACAATAATCTCTAGGGGGGTCAGATTCAAGTTTGTTCAATTCGAGTGCCTGGGCTAATATTTGGGCTCCATATGGGAACCTGAAATTTAACCTAGTACAATATGAGGGAATTTCTTCAAAAATCTTCTTCTTCAGATCCACAAGTCAGAATGCTTTCATATTTGGTATACAACATCTCTTGGGGGGCAGATTCAAGTTTGTTCAAATCGGATCTGTAGGTTAATATTTGGGCTCGCTATGGTAGCCCAAATTTTAACTTTGTGCAATATGAAGAAATTTCTTTAAAAATTTTCTTCTTCAGATCCAACAATCAGAATGCTTTCATATTTGGTATACAACATCTCTAGGGAAGTCAGATTCAACTTTGTTCAAATCGAGAGCCTGGGTTAATATGTGGGCTCCCTATAGGAGCCGGAATTGGCCACGTAGCTGAAGAATTAAAAATTTTGTATTCAGTACCCCCTAGAGGTGTGTAACTAAGATTAATCCACATAGGGTGTATCAAGGGGCTTCAAAGCGAAGCTCTACATTTTACATTATGATCAACTGAAGAAAAGGCATGATGCTCGTATTATTTTTGTCACTCCTAAGGGGCTCAAAAATTGACAGTGTATCCTTTGGAGATGGATTGCTTAATGTTGACTCATTCTTGGACTCTGCTTGTATTGTGTTCTGTTCAAGGTGAGTGCTTTGGACGCCGTGGGGCCTCTTAATGTTTATGTCAAGAGCTGACACTGTCCCCATTCATTGCCTTTGTTCTCGAAAGATATCCTTCATCCCCCAGGTGTTGCAGAGCTGGGGGTGATATTTGTTGAATACAGCCTATGCTCTTATCTACTCTTAGAAATATATCACTTCTTTTAAACAAATGGTGTGACGATGTTTAATAAAGCATACAAGCAAACAACATGACAATGTAAAATAATAATCCTAGTGAACATGGATCAGATTCTGAAAGAGACTATAACTTTCTTTTATAGGCTGGAGTGGGAGAACTGGGAACAACTGTCTACCTTAATTAGTAGGTGTGAAATTCAAAAAGTGTGAGAATCTGGCATAACCCTTTTTAGCTCACCTGACTGAATGTCAGGATGAGCTCTCGTGATCACTCACTGTCTGTCTTCTGTGAACATGGTGTTTGAATCTGCTCCTTCTAAAACGCTGAACCAATTTTATTCAAATTTGAGGTGGGTGCTTGTTTTGACATTGCATTTTGTTTTTATTGAAATTAACAAACCCAGTCCCATAGGGAGGGGGGGGGGGGGGGGGGTTGAGGGAAAATGCTCCAAAATTCTTTAAAAATCTTATTCTCATGAACCAGTGGGTACAATGGCTTGATATTTGGCATGGAGCTCCCTATTGAGGTGTAGAATCAAATTTGTTCAAATTAATTCTATGAGACAATATTTGCCTTTGTAATGGGAGGGGCAAGATTTTTGGCCCTGCTCAAATTTTTTGCAATATGAGGAACTTTCTTCAAAAATCTTCAGATCCACCAGTCAGAATCCTTTCATATTTGGTATACAATATTTCATGGGGGGGGGGGGGGGGGGGGGGGCACAGCACGGCACATTAAGGTTTGTTCAGATCGAGTGCCTGGGTTGATATTTGGGCTTTCTAAGGGAGTACAACTTTTAACTTTGTTCAGTATGAGAAATAATCTTAAAAAACCTTCTCCAAATCCACCAGTCAGAATCTTTTGATATTGGTACACAACATCCTTAGGGAGGTCAGATCTAAGTTTATTCAAATCAGGTCCTTAGGTGAATATTTGGGCTCCCTTTCAGAGCTCGAATTTGAACTTAGTCCAATATGAGGAGTAATCTTTAAAATCTGCTTCCTGAGATACAATCAGAATCTTTCGATGTTTGGTATACATCATCCTTTGAGGGTGCAGATTAAATTTGTTCAAATAAAGTCCCTGGTTTGATATTTGTGTTTCCTATGGGGGGGGGGGGGGGGGGGGGTTGGCAACTTTAACATATTTCAAAATTGGTAATATTCTCAATTTCTTCTACAGAACCACCAGTCAGAATCTTTTGGTAATTTGTATACAACATCCTTCAAGTTCCAGTCAAGTCCCTAGGTTGATATTTGGACTCACTAGGTTTCCATTACTGAAAATCTGGGCATTATTTTCTGTGGTAGCATCCCAGTACCAGAAAAAATTCATCTGGCATGGACAGCAGAGTTATAAATAATGAAATAACTTCATTCCTCTGTTGTGTTAACAAACCATAGATGGTAATTAAATCCTTTTTTAAATGACTTTAATCAGGTGTGTGCTTCAAGCCCCGTGGTTCCTCTTGTTATCAATAATTGCAGTGTACCTCTTAACTGACTCATAAATAATTGGTTCAGATGATACTGGTGTTCTCATTTATTCTCACTCAGAAGCTCTAATCAACAAGACTACCAAAATAAACTCATTTCACCCTTTCAATACCAAGTGTTTTTGCCACTTAAATTCAAAATATTGTTGAGTAAGTATGCTTTGACTGTGATTTTGTCTCAGATATAAAATTAATCCTTTAAGTCTACAAAAACATCATAAATTCACCCTTCATAAGTTGGCTATTTTTTGTTGGTATTTAAAGCCACTTTGAGCATCTAGGACTATATGATGATTGCAGTATGAACCATGACTTTGAAACAGTCTTTCTGTATTGGTGGCACCATTCCAGTTGTTAGCATTATAAATAACTTGTATAGACATTTCCAAGTAAAAGCCCGACATATGTATCCATGATCTTCTCAGCTCACCTGACTGCCATCACTTAACATACGTCATCTGCCTTGTGTCTGTTGTCTTTCTGCTGTCATCCATTAACTTTTGCATTCCTGTCTTCTGAACTATCGTGGCCCATGCAAAATGGCATAATGAAAACAGAGGTTATCAAATGTTGAAAGTGGAATGAATTAGCAGTCACAATTAATAAAAAAGATAGAAAAATACTTGCCATACCATAAACAACTTTGACTAAAATTATGTCAAGGTAAGGCCCCATAATTGAATTTTGTGTTCCGAGTGTTGGTTGCGTTTAAGTCAACTATGTTTATGCAAAGGTTAGAATACTTTTAGGGTTGGATCCTAATCAAAGTAATTTGAAATTTACGCTTATCTATTTTCTTCATTTCTACTCTCATTTCATGGCATTTGATACATTGGAAAAATACTTAAAATACTTTTGCTTGCACACATGTACACCCAATTGAAAGATAAATCCATCTAAAGTAACTCTTGCATTTTGATTTTGAAAGATGTATTGAAAAGAAGATTTTTATAATATTTTTTCAGGTTGTATGTTATTGTATGACTTGTAGTTAATTATTTTTGTATGATTTTGATTTTTTTGTGCAAATCCAAAGTTCTACTTTAAAAGAATCATTTATTCATTGGAGTGTGAAAGTTAGGTTGCAAAGTTATTGGCTAATTCTGCTGTGTGAGTGTGTAAACATAATCATTCATCATATATACTTACAGCATGGGCTATATAAAACTGTTGGGTACTTAAATATTGTAGCATCTGCTCTGTTGGGTAACTCCAGAAATATGAAATAATGAAAGAGGTTTTTTCCATCAGCATTTTAAAATTTTTGTTACCTCGCCATTTTGAGTGCTTTCATGATTAACTTTGTTAATGGTATGATGTTTCCCGTGGAATTTCAGAAAATAGAACAGTGCCTGTTTACTGTGGTAGATAAGTTCTGTTTCACTGGTATTAGTTGATCAGCATAATTATAAACATTTGTCTGAACTTGATTTTATATGTATATGTATGTTGTTGTCACAATATATCCATATAAATTCACATTAACCCTTTACCAATCATAATTGTCAAAATGTGGCCATTGCTATTCACAAAACAATTGCCAAAAAGTCACGAAAATTGATTTTGTTATTATTTTTCCATTTTTTGTCTTGAAAATATATTGCCTATGACCCCCTCATTGGAATGAGCTCATAGAGTGCTTCAAGTGACTGATCGTAAGCTGTGTTTTGGAGGCAAAAAACAAAAAAAAGTGTTGTCTGCTATTCAGGTTGGATAAAGGGTTATTTGAATACTCCTGCTAATTGAATATTTTTCACTGCAAAAGTGAATATTCAAATAGGGTTCTACTATATCGGCATTGAAAAAAAGAAAAGAATCCAGAATAAGTATTTCAGGATCATCAGATTAGTCTTGAAACCAGAATAGTGCTTTTGAGAATCCTTTGAAATGAAGCCCTAATTGTTTACCATGTTGACAAATTCTACCTTGATGGATTGACTCTTAACCGGTAAAATATTTTTATACCCCCCACGCTCAAAGAGAATGGGAGGTATATTGGATAACATGCGTCCTAGGTCTGTCCATCCATCCATCAGTGCATCCATCCATCCACAGCAATATCTTATGAGTGAGTGGATGAATTTCAATGAAATTTGGTATGACAAATCCTTGTGACAACCTGCTCCTGAACATTATAAAAAAATGTTGCCCGCATTTTTTCAACAGGGCTATGGTCCTTTGTTTTTAATTCATTTATGCATGCATGGTTAACCACTGCAGTGAGGGTATAATTGCCTTCAGTAATAGCACTTGTTTTGAATTTGTCATAATATCGAATCACAGCTCTGCTGCTCTAAAGTAGCCATGACCTGATGAATGAAAACTTTTTAGTTTGGTGTCAAAAAGTCAATAGCTATTATCTTTATGAGTATATTTTGCAAACAAGAACAAAGATTAATTTCACAACTATTCGATAAGAGTACTTTATATTGTGCAGGAGAATCTGCCTCAACAGGCCAAAAGTTACTGGTATTAGAACCTGCTATCCAATATCTGGGATGCCACCATGCTAGTACTCAAAATTTTGTTCTCCTCATTGGAACCCCAGGATGTGAAGCAGTGCTTGCTTATTGTGGTAAACAAGCGCTGTTTTCTGTTAACTGGTTGAGTGCTAGAAGCCACTATCAGGACTTTAAAAAAATGAGGGTACCAGAGGAAAAGCCAACGTTTTCCTTACTCGTGTTTCATATTCAGTCAAACACAAATAATATTTTGTTAGTCAAGTTGTGACGAAGTCAAACTCAACTTATAGTTTGATGAATGGCGGTTGGGCGGGCTGGCGGGTGTAAACAATTTGTTTCCAGACGATAACTTGATAATGGTTAGACCCATATTCATGAAACTTCATAGGTTGGTTGGCCTCGGTGAGAGGAAGAACCCTATTTATTTTGAACTCATTAGGTCAATGGTCAAGGTCACAGTGACCTTGAACATACTAAATCATAAACATTTGGTTTCCGGATGATAACTGGACTATGGTTGAACCCACATTCATGAAAGTTCATATGTAGGTTGGCCTCGGTGAAAGGAAGAACCCTATTTATTTTGGACTCGATAGGTCAATGTTCAAGGTCACAGTGACCTTGAACATACTAAATCATAAACAATTGGTTTCCGGGTGATAACTTGACTATGGTTGAACTCGCATTCATTAAACTTCATATGTATGTTGGCCTCGGTGAGAGGAAGAATCCTATTTATTTTGGACTTGCTAGGTGAGAGGTCAAGGTCACAGTGACCCAGAACATAGTAATCAAAACAATTGGTTTCCAGACAACTTGATAATGGTTTGACCTACATTCATGAAACCTTCATATTAGGTTGGCCTTGGTCAGAGGAAGAACCCTATCTATATTGGATGTGCTAGGTCAAAGGTCAAGGTCACAGTGACCCTGAACATAGTAAATCATAAAAAATTGGTTTCCCGGCGATAAGTTGACAATGATTAAACCCACTTTTGTGCTGTTACAACTCGACATTGGATCGGTGATCCTGTCGGCATTTTTTATATGTAAATTTGTTTTATTACAAATTATTGGAGAGTGCCCACATGCACTCTCCAATAATTAGTAACAAAACAAATTTTGAATAGCAAATTCAGACCACCAAAAATAGTCTAGCCCTTAGCCAGTTAAAATAGGACCCAGTCACCATCACCAATGCTTCAGGTGGATGTCCTCTAAAAAGGGCAAAATTGGTATTTATTTATTTATTTATTGGGAATTTAAGAACTCTTTTGTCAGCCAAGGTCATTTTGTGTTGGACAGTTTTATGGGTGGAGGAAGCTGGAGTACCCAGAGAGAACCACTGTGCAATGATGAGCAACTGTCAGACTCTCCAACATACAACTCCACACAAGCAGGGTTAGCATTGGTTGAAGACAAGTGCACCATCGACTTGCATTACACCTTTGTACATGGTGCCATCATGCTCCCACCTGGGCAATTGGGATTAAGTGCCTTGCCCAAGGACACAATGCAGTTACCCCTTATGGGGGATCAAACCGCCGACCTCTCGGTTTGAAGTAGTCCTATGCTGTAACCATTGAGCGACTGCTCACACTCAACATCTGTGTAAACGATGGACTAAACTTGACTTTTTCTCCATGTTGTTGTCATGATTAGCTGTTGTGCAGGAATATGTGACCTAAAGCACCAGTAAATACTGTGCTAATCCTCTAAAGTTGGAAACACAATTAGGAACTATTGGCTATAAACTTGATTGCATACAACCCATAATTCCTCTACAGTGGGCAGCATAGGTATAAAAGATTGGCTAAACTTGACTTCAAACCTATGTTGTCGCCATTATGTAGCCATAGTTGCTGAAAGTGACCTTAGCTATCAATGAAACTTGATCTGTAAGTGCTCATCAAGAAGCTCCATACAAAAAATCCTTTCAGTATTTTCATCCAAAGCTGAAAAAAGGGTGGAAAACCTATTATAACTGTCAAATTTCTAAGATCAATGGTAATAACTCTTCAATAGACCAACTGAGTGAAATGGAATTGAAACTTGATCTGTAAGTACCCACCAAGAAGCTACATACAAAAAATCATTTCAGAATTTCTATCGATAGCTGAAAAATGTGTGGGGAAACATGGGATTGTTGGACGAATGGACTGATGAACGGACAGACAGGCTGATCACTAAAGGGCACCTGCTGTAGACAGTGGTGCCCCAATAAATATGGATAAATACAACCTTAATCTACCATAAACAAACAAACAGACTAGATCTGCAGAATAAATTAACTCACCATTCATTGAATATGTGTAGTATACCAGACAAATCTCAATTATTAACCTAACTGTCCATTCGTGGGCACACCAATAAGATAGTCACAGGCCCAGTTGAACTCCTTGCAAGTGTGTTTTGCCCTTCAGCTTTCACAGAAGAGAACCACTAGAAATGAAGCAGTGCCTGTTTCCTGGTGTCAATAAGTTAAATTTTATGGATAAAGTAGGACCTAATTACCAATGCCTGGGCCCAATGTTTTGATTTAATACTTGTGGTGTAGTCATGATAAAGCTGTAGATGCTGAAAATGACCTCACAAATAAATAAATAACCCTTTCTATGTGTACCCATACTATGTATGGTACACATAATGCCGGCATCCGGGGTGACCATCCGTCGTTCGTCCATCCTTTGTCCATCCGTCTGTCCGTCCATCTGTCCGTCGGTCTGTCCGGCATCCGTATCCATTTCTTTGGCATTCGATAACTTGAAAAATATTGCTTGGATTGTCAAGTTACTTTATATTTGTGTTCAGGTTACTGATGTGCCGAGCTGTATAGTTTTTGGTGTAAATCGGATAATTTGATCCTGAGATATTAACCCTTTATCCTTCAAATTGAAAAATTCCTCCAATCCCTTTGGCATTCGATAACTTGAAAAATATTCCTTGGATTGTCTAATTACTTTATATTTGTGTTCAGGTTACTGATTTGCCGAGCTGTATAGTTTTTGGTGTAAATCTGATGATTTGATCCCGAGATATTAACCCTTTATCCTTCAAATTGAAAATTCCTCCAATCCCTTTGACATTCGATAACTTGAAAACTATTGCTTGGATTGTCAAGTTACTTTATATTTGTGTTCAGGTTACTGATGTGCCGAGCTGTATAGTTTTTGGTGTAAATCTGTTATTTTGATCCTGAGATATTAACCCTTTATCCTTCAAATTGAAAATTCCTCCAATCCCTTTGGCATTCGATAACTTGAAAAATATTGCTTGGATTGTCAAGTTACTTTATATTTGTGTTCAGGTTACTGATGTGCCGAGCTGTATAGTTTTTGGTGTAAATCGGATAATTTGATCCTGAGATATTAACCCTTTATCCTTCAAATTGAAAATTCCTCCAATCCCTTTGGCATTCGATAACTTGAAAAATATTGCTTGGATTGTCTAATTACTTTATATTTGTGTTCAGGTTACTGATGTGCCGAGCTGAATAGTTTTTGGTGTAAATCTGTTATTTTGATCCTGAGATATTAACCCTTTATCCTTCAAATTGAAAATTCCTCCATTCCCTTTGGCATTTGATAACTTGAAAAATATTGCTTGGATTGTCAAGTTACTTTATAATTGTGTTCAGGTTACTGATGTGCTGAGCTGTATAGTTTTTGGTGTTAATCTGATAATTTGATCTGGAAATATTAACCCTTTATCCTTCAAATTGAAAATTCCACCAATCCCTTTGGCATGAGAAAACTCAAAAAATATCAATCCGAATGTCATGTTACTTTATATATTTATTCAGGTTACTGATGTGCTGTGCTGTATAGTTTTTTATGTAAATTCTGATAATTTGATCCGGAGATATTAACCCTTTATCCATCAAATTAGACACTCCTCCTCCAATCCATTTCTGTATGTACCCATACCTTGTATGGTGTTCATAATGTTGGCATCCGTGGTGGCCCTCCGTCATACAGCTTTCTACTAGTTGTGCGTATGGGTACACATCTGACGATTTCATCGGCCTATTTTTATGTGTACCCATGCTATGTATGGTACACATAATGCCAGCATCTGGGGTGACCATCCGTCGTTCGTCCATCCTTTGTCCGTCTGTCTGTCCGTCCATCTGTCCGTCCGGCGTCCGTATCCATTTCTTTGGCATTCGATAACTTGAAAAATATTGCTTGGATTGTCAAGTTACTTTATATTTATGTTCAGGTTACTGATGTGCCGAGCTGTATAGTTTTTGGTGTAAATCTGATGATTTGATCCCGAGATATTAACCTTTTATCCTTCAAATTGAAAATTCCTCCAATCCCTTTGGCATTCGATAACTTGAAAAATATTACTTGGTTTGTCAAGTTACTTTATATTTGTGTTCAGGTTACTGATGTGCTGAGCTGTATAGTTTTTGGTGTAAATCTGATGATTTGATCCCGAGATATTAACCCTTTATCCTTTAAATTGAAAATTCCTCCAATCCCTTTGGCATTCGATAACTTGAAAAATATTGCTTGGATTGTCTAGTTATTACTTTATTTTTTTGTTCATGTTACTGATGTGCCAAGCTGTATAGTTTTTGGTGTAAATCTGATGATTTGATCCCGAGATATTAACCCTTTATCCTTCAAATTGAAAATTCCTCCAATCCCTTTGGCATTCGATAACTTGAAAAATATTACTTGGATTGTCAAGTTACTTTATATTTGTGTTCAGGTTACTGATGTGCCTAGCTGTATAGTTTTTGGTGTAAATCTGTTATTTTGATCCTGAGATATTAACCCTTTATCCTTCAAATTGAAAATTCCGCCAATCCCTTTGGCATTCGATAACTTGAAAAATATTGCTTGGATTGTTAAGTTACTTTATAATTATGTTCAGGTTGCTGATGTGCTGAGCTGTATAGTTTTTGGTGTTAATCTGATAATTTGATCCGGAGATATTAACCCTTTATCCTTCAAATTGAAAATTCCTCCAATCCCTTTGGCATGAGATAACTCAAAAAAGATCAATCCGATTGTCATGTTTCCTTATATATTTATTCAGGTTACTGATGTGCTGTGCTGTATAGTTTTTTATGTAAATCTGATAATTTGATCCGGAGATATTAACCCTTTATCCATCAAATTAGACACTCCTTCAATCCATTTCTATATGTACCCATACCTTGTATGGTGTACATAATGTCAGCATCCATGGTGGCCCTCCGTCATACAGCTTTCTACTAGTTGCGCGTATGGGTACACATCTGACGATTTCATCGGCCTATTTTTATTTCATGATTACCTATTCTACTATATATAAAAAGCCTATGACATAAATTTTAGCTTTACACACCAACCGTGGTGAACACGCCACCAATGGGATTTCAGTAGTAAAAATTTACACCTAAGTGGAACTACATCCAAGTTGACCTTTGGTGACCTCGCCTTGAATACAGACTTGTCTAAATTTATCACTCGTCGCCTAGTGAAGAATGAAATGAAACCCACAATTATTTATTAGGTTTTTAAATAAGTTTTCCTCATAACCAAAAGTTAACAAACACACGTTGTCTCATGTTAATAAAGCATCCATAACTCGAAATAGTATGTTATTATTTTATTAAAAATGAAAAGGCCCCATAATTTGCGGTAACGCTTTCTATTTCGTTTCAGCGATAAAATTGCCAGTGGAAGTACCGCCCACCGGTGCTCATGTAAAAAACAGATTCGCACGTGTGAATATTGGTTTATTTAGCTTGTAAACTCTTATTAATCTGACGATCATGGTATAAATAAAATATACCCAAAGTAGCTTGGTGTACCAAATAATCACCATTCGTGGTGAAGTGTTGTTAACCACGCGCCAAAGGCTCGCGGTTAACACCACTTCACCACTCATGGTGAACATATGGTACACCAAGCTACTATGGGTATATTCTGTATACCTAACATTTTAATTGAATTTTGGTCCACTAAGATATGTATAATTGTTCTGAGATCACCTGACTTCAGCCTGGATGAGCTATAGTGATCTCTTCCCATCTGCTGGCTGCCATCCCTGCGTGAAGGATGTATTGCATGTGGCTGTTAAACAAAAACCATTGAACCAGTTTCGAAGATATTTTAGGGTATTGTTGGTCATTGTGATTTTGTTCAAATCAAGTCACCACATGATTCCATGGATGGAAGTAGTTGATATTTGGTATTTATCCTCCTTTTGAGATAAAAACTCAAATTTGTTCTAGAGAAGTTTGATGGACAATATTTACTGTTCTGTGAGCATAAGATGTTTGGTCTCGTCCAAACTTTCTATTTTCATCACCCATGGGGTGATTTAAACCAAATTTGGGGTACTGTCATAAGTACTTGAACTACACTGAAAATAAAATAATTTGTTTTTGTCCACTGGAACTTTGGGAAGTTTAGCAGTGCTTGTTTACTTTGTTAAACAAGTTCTGTTTTACTGTAAAAGAGGACCTGTAATCAACATTTGGGATGGAGGTCCTCTAAGTCGGCAAATAATTGGATAAAGTTGACTTTTTGTTGTGGTCATAAAAAATACAGCCAAAGATGCTGAAAAGGACCTAAATACTAATAAATAATACTTTTTAGCTCACCTGGCCTAAAAGGCTATGTGAGCTTTTCTCATCACTTGGCATCCGACGTCGTCCGGCATCCGTAAACTTTTCACATTTTCATCTTCTTCTCTGTAACCGCTGAGCCGGTGTGAACCAAACTTGGCAGGAATGGTCTATGAGAGGTCCTCTACAAACGATCCTCATTTTGTTCCCGTCAGATGAAAAACATGGCTTCCAGAGGCATTCTTTGATACAGGTGGGTGGATTTTCAAAAATCTTCTCTGAAACTGCCAGGCCAAATTTTGAAACTTCAGATAAATGATGACTGGGACCCCCTCTACCAACAATCCTCATTTAATGTTGATTGGGTCACAAACATGGCGGCTTATAGTTACTGTAGAAACCCTATGAGAAATCACATTTTCATCATCTTCTCTGGAACTACTGAGTTGACATGAACCAAACCTGGCAGGGATAGTCTATGGGAGATCCTCTACAAACGATCCTCATTTTGATCCCATGGGTTTGAAAACATGGCTGCCAGAGGCATTCTTTGATTCTGATTGGTGGATTTTGAAAAATCTTCTCCTCTGAAACCACAGGGCCAAATGTTTTGAAACTTTGCATGGTTGATGACTGGGACCCCCTCTACCAACGTTCCACATTTAATGTTGATCGAGTTGCAAACATTGCTTCAGTTGCGGCTTATAGTTACTATAGAAATCCCATGGGAAATCACATTTTCATCTTCTCTGGAACTACTGAGGTGACATGAACCAAACGTGGCAGGAATGGTCTATGGGAGGTCCTCTACAAACGACCCTCATTTTGTTCCCATGGGTTGAAAAATATGGCTGCCAGAGGCATTCTTTGATTCTGGTTGGTGGATTTTCAAAAATCTTCTCCTCTGAAACTGCCTGGCCAAATTTGTTTATACTTCAAATAAATGATGCCTGGGACCCCCTCTACTAACAATCCTCATTTAATGTTGATCGGGTTGTAAACATGGCCGTAATTGTGGCTTATAGTTACTATGGAAACCCTATGGGAAATCACATTTTCATCTTCTTCTCTGGAACTACTGAGCCGACAACCAAACCTGGCAGGGATAGTCTATGGGAGGTCTTCAACAAATGCTCCTCATTTTTGTTACCATGCATCGAAAAACATGGCTGCCAGAAGCATTTTTTTATTATGATTGGTGGATTTTGAAAAATCTTCTCCTCTGAAACCACAGGGCCAAATGTTTTGAAACTTTGCGTGGCTGATGCCTACGACACCCTCTACCAACGATCCACATTTAATGTTGATTGGGTTGCAAACATGGCCGCAATTGCGGCTTATAGTTACTATAGAAACTATGGGAAATCACATTTTCATCTTCTTCTCTGGAACTACTGAGCCGATGTGAACCAAACTTCGCAGGAATGGTCTATGGGAGGATGGAAATATGTGGCTGCCAGAGGCTATATTCAAATGCTTAACCTAATGCCTCTCCTGTCTGCACGAAGATCGGTACTATCAGCAAAATACTCGTTTTTTGAAAATCTGGTAAGGGTTGGTTCCAGTTTTTTCCACTGAGAACTGAGGAAAAAACCCAAAATATTGTGTATACAGTACAAGTCAAAATAAGCTATAGCATAACTGCAATAAACTAAGTTACTGCTGCTCCTGCACTGACAAGATCAGAATCTGACATTTTCTGGAAAGCTATCAGTGAGAGCTTTCCAGAAAATGATGTCAGCAGCTGGTCTTATCAGTGTAGGAAGAGAAAGATACATAGTTTATAGAATTATCCTACAACTTATTTTGACTTGTACTGTAAACAAGTGCAGCTGTAATTATGTTAATACAGGTATTACTCTCAAGTTACTTATCAGAAAATACTGATTGATGGCAGGTGTTTGGAAAACCATGGAAGTTTTGTTTATATTTTCTTCCCATCATATCAGCTTAACTGACAAGTTATTATATCATTTAAGATATGACAAAATTGGAGTAAAATGTGTTTCCTCGAACCCTTTACCTATCCAAAGCTATTTTGAAAAGAGAATACTGTCTGAAAAAATTGTAATTTTTCAAAAATATTTAACCTTCTTTTACTGATTTTTTTGTTGAAACAGAATTCATAAATGTGTGCATTTTCAAGAAAATCTTCTTTGAAACTACAAGGCCAAATGGTTTGAAAACTTAATATGACTGATGACTGTAACTCCTTCTAGATATGATCCTCATTTAATCTTCATCGGGTTGCAATTATGGCTGCAATTGTTTCTTATAGTTACTATAGAAACCCTATAGGAAATCACATTTTCATCATCTTCTCTGATAGTACAGAGCCAATGTGAACCAGACTTGGCAGGCATGGTTTATGAGAGGTTCTCTACAACTGTTACTCATTTTATTCCTGTTGGATGAAAAACGTGGCCGCCAGAAGCATTCTTTGATTCTGATTGGTCAATTTTGAAAACTCTCCTCCTCTGAAACCACAGGGCCAAATGTTGTGAAACTTTGCATGGTTAATGACTGGGACACCCTCTATCAACATTCCTCATTTAATGTTGATTGTGTTGCAAATATGGCCACAATTGCAGCTTATAGTTACTATAGAAAAACCCTATGGGAAATCACATTTTCATCTTCTCTCTGGAACTATTGAGCCGACGTGAACCAAAACTCGACAGGAATGGTCTATAGGGGGCCCTCTACAAACGATCCACTTTTTGTTCCCGTTGGTTGGAAAATATGGCCACCAGAGATATTCTATGATTCTGTTTGATGGATTCAAATGTTTTGAAACTTCACGTGATTGAGGACTGGGACACCTTCTACCAATGATCCTCATGTAATGTTGTTGTAATGTTGCACACATGGCCACAATTGCAGCTCATAGTTACCATGGAAAGCCTGTGGGAAATCACATTTTTATATGTAGTTCCAGGTGAGCGATAACAGGCTCTTTAGAGCCTCTACTTTTTCTTGTAATTTTATGTTTGCAATCATGCTCTGATAAACCTTGTCTGAAAGAGGAACACAGTATTTTAGGATAAGTTTTAACAGGAGTACAATATTATATGATCTTGCTTGGTACAGTGGAGCCCACTTAATTGGATATTTCTTAATAATCTTTTTAACCTTAGTAACTGCATTTGACTCCTGTTAATTGAATATTTTTAAAGTTGCTATTCAATTAACAGGGTTCCACTGTGTTGTTCTACATGTAATGTGTGCCTCTGGGTTGTATCAGTTGTTTGTCTAGTCATATTTATTGAAAATATTGGCTTCTATTAAGCTTTATTTTGTAAATTGAGGTTGCATTTGTGTATTGTATATGTAAGCATTATTTTAAGAACTGTTTGTAGATTTATAACAGATAGATCATATAAGCAATTATTGGGTGGAGAGTTCTTGTGAGTCTGACCCACCAATAACTGATATCAGTATTTGAAAATTTAAATGAGAATCTTCCCATAATGCAAATAGGAATTTAAGCAATCCTACCCTGTTTGACAGAGCTCAGTGAGCTATGCCAAAGAAGATTGAATTGGTTACATTTCTGGTTTGCCTTAAGGCAAAAAACTATGGCTTGACATTTTGACATTGGTCAGCAGAGGGTTAATTATCTTTTTTAACTGTATTGGGCTCTCTGTTATTTTCATCTCCATTCTTCTTGTTTAAACCTGCTTTTTAACATAACTAAAGATGGCATTTACAATATTTTTTTCCAGATGAATTTAAAAAAAATTTCTCTCAAAACAAAGCTTAAAACCAGGAATTAGAAGGAGCTGAACAAACTAATTGCATTTAGAACAAGGCACCATGTATTATCACCACAAACTAAGTAAAATTTGACCTTTTAACTAACACAAATAGCAGACATTTGCAAAAAATGTTTTTGAATTTCCTACATGTTTCATTCTGTACCTAACAATAGCTTATGACCCCTCATTGGAATGTGCTCAGAAGCACATACCAATGAAAGGTCGTAAGCTGTGTTTTGGAGGCAACAGTTAAAAGAATAATAAAATCTGAATGGTAATTTTTGTGAATAGCTTTGGCCAGTTATTGCTGTTAAATTAGGTAAAGGAGTAAGTGATAGTTTTTGCTGGTCCGACCTGCTTAATTTATGATGTGATTGGTTAAAAAGTACCTAAGCCTCACTTTACCATATTTTCGTTATTCAAGCAGGACTTGGCATCCTGTCATTCAAAAATCAATCCCATATAAAAACCTATATAGAAATTTTTGTAAGTGCAGATATGCTTGTCTTCAGTAGATTTGCACTCGCTCTCTCTGTGTATACAGAATCCACTTCAGAAGTGCAGATGTGCTTGTCTTCTGTGGTAGTCTTGATTCACCCTCTCTCTACGTATTATGTATTTATTTATTGGTGTTTAAGGTTTACATACTTATGCACAATGGCTAATTGTGACTGAGAGAGTTTTACGGGTGGAGGAAGATGGAGTACCTGGAGAGAATCACCGAGCATCGACGAGCAACTGTCAGCTCCTCAACATTCTAACTCTGTTCAAGCTCTGCTCAAGCAGGGTTACAACGGTTGAAGACATGTACACCATTGACGTGCTGTACGCCTCAGTATATGGCGTCATCGTGCCCCCATGTAGGCAGCCGGGATAAAGTGCATTTCCAAGGACACAACGCGGTTCGTCCCATCTCTCTACATATACAAAATCCCATAAAGAAACCTTCATAAGTGCAGATGTGCTTGTCTTTTGCTGTATAGACTTGCTGTACATTGTAAATTATGAATGGTAACAGTAACACTCCACGGATTGCAAGTTCTATGAAGTGGCTAAATAACCAGTTAGTTAAACATGGGTTTATACTTGTTTTGGAATCATAGTACCAACAAGTTATTATACCATTCAATGAAGTTGAAATGGTATATTGCGAGTGTAAGCCTTTTTTAAAGCTCAACTGGCCCAAAGGGCTACATGAGCTATTGCCATCACTTGGCATCTGTCGTCGACCGTAAACTTTTCACATTTTCATCTTTTTCTCTGGAACTCTTGATCGGATGTGAACCAAACTTGGCAGGGATGGTCTATGGGAGGTCCTCTACAAACAATCCTCATTTTATTCCCGTCGGATGAAAAACATGGCTTCCAGAGGCATTCTTTGATTCAGGTGGGTGGATTTTCAAAAATCTCCTCTGAAACTGCCAGGCCAAATTTTGAAACTTCACATAAATGATGACTGGGACCCCCTCTACCAACGATCCTCATTTAATGTTGATTGGGTCACAAACATGGCAGCTTATAGTTACTGTAGAAATTCTTGGATGAAAAACATGGCTGTCAGCAGCATTCTTGGATTCTGATTGGTCAACAGTTGTGGCTCATAGTTAACCCTATGGAAAATCACATTTTCATCTTATTCTCTGGAACTATTTTGCCGATGTGAACCAATCTTGGCAGGAATGGTTTATAGGAGGTCCTCTACAAACAATCCTCATTTTGTTTCCATTGGTTGAATAACATGGCCGCCAGAGGCATTCTTTGATTCTGATTGGTCAATTTTCAAAAATCTCCTCTCAAACTACAAGGCCAAATGTTTTGAGAAACTTCAAATGACTGATGACTGGGACACCCTCTACCAATGATCCTCATTTAATGTTGATCAGATGGCAAACATAGCCACAATTGCAGCTTATAGTTACCATGGAAACTCTATGGGAAATCACATTTTTATCTTCACCTCTGAAATTACTGAGCCGATGTGAACCAAACTTGGCAGGAATGGTCTATGGGAGTTCTCTGCAAGTTTTCCTCATTTTGTTCCTGTTGGGTGAAAAACATGGCCGCCAGAGGCATTCTTTGATTCTAAATGGCCGATTTTCAAATATCTTCTCCTCTGAAACTACAAGGCAAAATGTTTTGAAACTTCATATGATTGATGACTGGGACACCCTCTACCAATGATCCTCATTTAATGTTGATCGGTTTGCAAACATGGCTACAATTGCGACTCATAGTTACTATGGAAAATCACATTTTCATCTTCTTTTCTGTAACAACTTGGCCAATGTGAACCAAACTTGGAAGGAATGGTGTATGGAAGGTTCTCCACAAACTGTCATTATGGTATGGAAAGTCCTCTGAAAACAAACATCATCCTGTTTTGCTCAGATGAAGGAGCATGGCAGCCAGCTGCATTCTTTGATTCTGATTAGAGTAATTGCGGGATATGTAGTTCTTCCAGCCAAATGAGTGATTACAGGCTCTTTAGAGCCTCTTGTTCCTATCAGATGAGTGTTTGGGTACTACCCCTTTACTCACAACCATGAAATTTGGTACAAATGTCCTCCAATGTCTGACCTGGAATTTATTAAGCCACTTTTTAGCTCACCTGACTGAAAGTCAGTGGGAGCTATTGCCATCACTTGGCGTCCGTCGTCCATTAACTTTTGAAACTTGTGTTCTTCAAAACCACTCGGCCAAATTGAACCATATGTGGCACAGACCATCTTTGGAGTATATACTTGCTACTTTATTCAAATGAAGCTACTGCCATCTTTGGGCTGTGGTTAATGCCCCAAAAGCCCAAAAATCTTTTAAAATCTCATAAACCACTAGAGAGAATGCCTTGATATTTGGTATGGATTTTCCTTTGGTGGTGAAGGTTAAAGTTTGTTCAAGGGAAGCTTGTATGTCAATATTTGGGCTCTCTGCGGGAGCATGCCCATTTTAGGCTCCACCCAAAATTTGTATATCAAGAACTGATGTGCTGATTTGAACCAAATTTTGCATATAGTATAATTGGGTCATAAGTACTTGATTGATGCCTGAAAAAAATTTTTTTCGCAGTACTGTGGGAACCCAGGAACTAAAAATAGAAAAAAAATTCAGATGCCCATTATTCAAACACTGCCTGAACCAGAATATTGTTTTTTTTTAGCTCATCTTGACAAAGTCAAGCTGAGCTAATCTTATCGCTCTCCGTCCATCATCCATCCATCTGTCCGTCCGTCGTCTGTCAATGCCATGTTTTGGTCTTCTCCGATGAAACCACTGGGCCAATTCTTGTGAAAGTTTGTGTGAGTGATGGGCCCAAAGGGGCATTGCAGTTTTGTTCAACTCAGCATGCCCAGCCCCATAGGGAGAAGGTATGAGAAAATGCTCCGAAATATTTTTAAAATCTTCTTCTCATGAACCAGTGGGTACAATGACTTGATATTTGTTATGGAGCTTCCTTTTGAGGTGTAGAATCAAATTTGCTCAAATGAAGTTCGTGAAGCAATATTTGGCTTTGTAATGGTAGGGGTAAGATTTTTGGCCCCGCCCCAAATTTCCATTTTCTGAACCGATGGTTCAATTTGAACCAGATTTGATATGTGGTATTATTGGGTCATAAGTACTTGACTCATGCCATAAAAAAGAATCCTGCATCCCCATGGGAGCCCCAGGAGCTAAAAATAGAAATATTTTCAAACACCCATATTTCCCAAACCACACAGAACAGAGAGCTGTTATTTGGTATGAAGCATCCTTAGGACCAGTAGGAGTGAATGGTAAAAAAAAAATGTTATCGGTTATGTTAGAAAAAATGCTGAGTCAGCATATTTGCAAAAATTTTAAAAAATCTTTTCTCCAGAACCAATCATCAGAAACTTTTGATATTCAGTATACAGCATTCATAAGGGGATCAGATACAAGTTTGCTAAAATAAAGCCTATTGGTTCATATTTGGGCTCAATACAGGAGCCCAAATTTTTAACTTAGGGTAATATGGGGAATATTCTTTAAAAATCTTCCTCAGAACCACCAGTCAGAATCTTTTAATGTTTGGTGTACATCATTGTTATGAGGGTCAGATTCAAGATTGGTCAAACTAAGTCCCTAGGTTAATATTTGGGCTTCGTACAGAATTTTAACATAGTTCAGTATGGGGGATAATTTTTTAAAATCTTCTTCAGATCCACCAGTCAGAATGCTTTCATATTTGGTAGGCAACATCTCTAGGGGGGTCAGATTCAAGTTTGTTCAAATCGGATCCCTAGGTATATATTTGGGCTCGCTATGGTGGCCCAAAATTTAACTTGGTGCAATATGAGGAAATTTCTTTAAAAATCTTCTTCTTCTGATCCACCAGTCGGAATGCTTTCATATTTGGTATACAACATCTCTAGGGGGGGTCACATTCAAGTTTGTTCAATTCAACTGCCTGGGTTAATATTTGGGCTCCATATGGGAACCTGAAATTTAACTTAGTGCAATATGAGGGAATTTCTTAGAAAATTCTTCTTCAGATCCACTAGTCAGAATGCTTTCATATTTGCTATACAACTTCTCTAGGGGGGTCAGATTCAAGTTCGTTCAAATTGGATTTGTAGGTTAATATTTGGGCTCGCTATGGTAGCCCAAATTTTAAATTAGTGCAATATGAAGAAATTTCTTTAAAAATTTTCTTCTTCAGATCCAACAGTGAGAATGCTTTCATATTTGGTACACAACATCTCTAGGGAAGTTAGATTCAACTTTGTTCAAATCGGGAGCCTGGGTTAATGCCTGGGTTAATATTTGGGCTCCAAATGGGAGATGGAATTGACCATGTAGCTGAAGAATTAGAAATTTTGTATTCAGTACCCTCTAGAGGTGTGTAACTAAGATTAATCCACATAGGTTGTATCAAAGGGCTTCATAGGGGAGCTCTACATTTTACATCATGATCAAATGAAGAAAAGGCATGATGCCCGGATTATTTTTGTCACTCCTGCGGGGCTCAAGGATTGACAGTGTGTCCTATGGAAATGGATTGCTTAATGTAGACTCATTCTTGGACTCTGTTTATATTGTGTTCTGTTCAAGATGAGCGCTTCAGGACCTATGGGGCCTCTTCTTCAGTATCCAGCTTCCTGAGAACCATTGGAATCAGATGGACCAAAAAAATTGCTGTCGGTTTTGTCATGGAATGTTGTATGGGGATGCCCATTTTAACACTGTTGGCAATGGGAAAATGCTGAATTATCATCTTTCTCCATGAACAAAGTATTCTTCAGAACCTTTGGGCCAAATCTAAACTAATTTGGTACAAAGCATCTTAGTGGAGTATACTCTTCTGACTTTTTTCCCCAAAAGTAGCTACTCCTCTTGAGGCAGGGATTAATGCCCCAAAAGCCTAAAATGTTTTAAAAATTATCATCTTATAAACCACTTGCAATAATGACTCGATTTCTGGTGTGGAACTTCCATTGGTGATGCAGATTTAAATTTGTTCAAAGGAACTTAGTAGGTCAATATTGCCTTTCCTGTGGAAGGATGCCCATTTGTGCTCCACCCAAATTTCTATTTCCAGGACCAATGGTTTGGTTTGAATCAAATTTGTCACATGATATATTTTGGTCAGAAGTACTTGATTTATACATGATAGTTTTTTAGCTTAACTTGACATAGTCAAGATAAGCTATTGCCATCACGCGTGCGGAAGTCTGTTAGTCTGTGAGTCTGTTCACATTTTCCTTTAGCACGGGCTACACACCGCAGTTCTTGTCTGATCTTCACGAAATTTAATATGCAGGTTTGGGGTCATGTCTAGATGAGAACGTCCCCTTTTGGTCGCAACCGGTATGGCTGCCCGAGCCCAAAACCCGAAAACCATTAGCACAGTCTACAGGTCGTATTTATGAAGGGATTTCATTGTAACTTGGTAGGATGCCTCTGTATAATGCCTAGATGAGATCGTCCCCTTTTGGGCATGATCTATCGACCGTGATGGCTGCCCAAGCCCGAAACCCAAAAACTTTTAGCACAGTCTGCAGGTCATGTTTAATGTGGAGGGATTTCATTGTAACTTGGTAGGATGACTCCTTATGATGTGTAGATGAGAATTTCCCCATTTGGGTATGATCTGCCAACCGTGACGACTGCCCGAGCCCAAAACCCGAAAACCTTTAACACAGTCTACAGGTCATATTTATTGAGGAATTTCATTGTAACTTGGTGGGTTGACTTCATATAATGTCTAGATGAGAAAGTCCCCTTTTGGACGTGATTGCGCAACTGTGACGGCTACAGGGGCCTGAAGCCCGAAAACCTTTAGCACAGTCTAGAGGTCATATTTATGAAGGGATTTCATTGTAACTTGGTAGGATGACTCCAAATAATGTCTAGATGAGAACGTCCCATTTTGATAGCGATCATTCAGCCTTGATGGGTGCCCGGGCCCAAAAACCTTTAGCATAGGCAAAAGGTCATATTTATGAAAGGATTTCATTGTAACCTGTTAGGTTGACTCCATATAATGCCTAGATGATGACATCCCCTTTTGGTCATGATTGGTCAGCTGTGATGGCTACAAGTGCCCGAAGCCCGAAAATCTTGAGCACAGCCTGCAGGTCATGTTTAATGTGGAGGGATTTCATTGTAACTTCGTAGGATCACTCCAGATGATGCCCAGATGAGATTGTCTCCTTTAGTTGCGATCATTCAACCATGATGGCTGCCCAAGCCCGAAGCCCGAAAACCTTTAGCACAGTCTACAGGTCATATTTATGAAGGAATTTCATTGTAACTTGGTAGGTTGACTTCATATAATGTCTAGATGAGAACGTCCCCTTTTTGGACATGATTGGGCAACTGTGATGGCTAAAGGTGCCCGAAGCCCGAAAACCTTTAGCACAGTCTAGAGGTCATATTTATGAAGGGATTTCATTGTAACTTGGTAGGATGACTCCAAATAATGTCTAGATGAGAACGTCCCATTTTGGTCGTGATCATTCAGCCTTGATGGATGCCCAAGCCCAAAAACTTTTAGCATAGGCAAAAGGTTATATTTATAGAAGTATTTCATTGTAACCTGTTTGGTTGACTCCATATAATGCCTAGATGATGACATCCCCTTTTGGTCGTGATTGGTCAGCTGTGATGGCTACAAGTGCCCGAAGCCCGAAAACCTTGAGCACAGTCTATAGGTCATATTTATGAAGGGACTTCATTGTAACTTTGTAGGATCACTCCAGATGATGCCCAGATGAGATTGTCCCCTTTGGTTGCGATCATTCAACCATGATGGCTGCCCAAGGCCGAAACCCAAAAACCTTTAGCACAGTCTACAGGTCATATTTATGAAGGGATTTCATTGTAACTTGGTAGGTTGACTTCATATAATGTCTGGATGAGATCGTCCCCTTTTGGACATGATTGGGCAACTGTGATGGCTGAAGGTGCCCAAAGCCTGAAAACCTTTAGCACAGTCTACAGGTTATATTTATGAAGGGATTTCATTGTAACTTGGTAGGATGACTCTAAATAACGTCTAGATGAGAATGTCCCATTTTGGTCATAATCATTCAGCCTTGATGGGCGCCCGAGCCCAAAAACCTTTAGCATAGGCAAAAGGTTATATTTATCGAAGGATTTCATTGCAACCTGTTAGGTTGACTCCATATAATGCCAAGATGATGACATCCCCTTTTGGTTGTGATTGGTCAGCTGTGATGGCTTCAGGTGCCCGAAGCCTGAAAACCTTGAGCATAGTCTGCAGGTCATATTTATGAAGGGATTTCATTGTAACTTTGCAGGATCACTCCAGATGATGCCCAGATTAGATTCTCCCCTTTGGTTGCGATCATTCAGCCATGATGGCTGCCTGAGCCCAAAGCCCGAAAACCTTTAGCACAGTCTACAAGTCATATTTATGAAGGGATTTCATTGTAACTTGGTAGGTTGACTTCATATAATGTTTAGATGAGAACGTCCCCTTTTGGACACAATTGGGCAACTGTGACGAAAACAGGGGCCCAAAGCCCGAAAACCTTTTGAACAGTCTACAGATCATATTTATGAAGGGATTTCATTGTAACTTGGTAGGTTGACTTCATATAATGTTTAGATGAGAACGTCCCCTTTTGGACACAATTGGGCAACTGTGACGGATACAGGGGCCCAAAGCCCGAAAACCTTTAGAACAGTCTACAGATCATAATTATGAAGGGATTTCATTGTAGCCTGGTAGAATGACTCCAAATAATGTCTAGATGAGAACATCCCCTTTTGGTCGCGATCATTCAGTCTTGATGGCTGCCCGAGCCCAGAAACCTTTAGCATGTCTGTAGGTCATATTTATGGAAGGATTTCATTGTAACTTGTTAGGTTGACTCCATAAAATGCCTAGATGACGACATCCCCTTTTGGTCGTGGTTGGTCAACTGTGATGGCTACAGGTGCCCGAAGCCCAAAAATCTTGAGCACAGTCTACAGGTCATATTTATGAAGGGATTTCATTGTAACTTAATAGGATCACTCTAGATGATGTCCCAGATGGGAATGTCCCCTTTTGGTTGCGATCATTCAACCATGATGGCTGCCAGAGCCCAAAGCCCAAAAACCTTTAGCAAAGTAATTGGGAAATTGACGGCTACAGGGGCCCGAAGCCCGAAAACCTTTAGCACAGTCTACAGGCCATATTTATGAAGGGATTTTAATGTAACTTGATAGGATGACTCGTTTTGGAATAATTTCACGGTAACTTGGTAACTTTTGTTGATGTACGTTAACTGTGAGGGCCACATACATTAACTGTGAGGTCATATTAACCCACCCCTCAGCTCTTTAGTACAGTATGCACCTCATATTATTTTTATCATAAACATAGCATACAGGGAACAGAAATGAACATATTCCCAATTATCACAATTCTTGTCTTATTTCATAATCCTTTCATAAATATTGAACATTATCCTTTTCATCAAACACAACACACAAGTTAAGCTACAGTGTCACTGACACTTTCATTTTACACAGCTCCATGGGAACCCCAGGAGCTAAAAATAGAAAAAAAAATTCTAATGCCCATATTTAAGAAAATGCATGACCTAAAAATTTTTTTTTGATATGCAGCTTCCTTAGGACCAGTGGAATCAGATAAACCAAAAACACTGCTGTCTGTTATGTGCATGCATGAAAACTGTAGTTAATGGGAAAATGCTGAGTCACCATCTGTCTTGTGCTCCATCAACTAAGTATTCTTCTTCAGAACCTTTGGGCCAAATCTAAACTAATTTGTTACAAAGCATCTTGGTGGAGTATACTCTTCTGATTTTTTCCCCCAAAAGTTACTATGCATGCCCCGTGGGGTGGGGTAAATGTCTCAAAAGCCTAAAATTCTTTAAAAATCTTCTTTTCATGAACCACTACAGAGAATGCTTTGATATTTGGTAAGAAGGATCCTTTGGTGGTAAAGATTGAAAGTTCAAGGCAAGTTGGTAAGTCAATATTTGGGCTCTCCATGGGAGCATGTTCATTTTGGGTTCCACCCAAAATTTCTATTTCACGAACCGATGGGCAGATTTGACCCAAATTTGCCATGTAGTATAATTGTGTCATAATTACTTGATTTATGCCCGAAAAGTGTTTTTTCGCTGCTCCATGGGAACTCCCAAGAGCTAAAAATAGAAAAAATTCAAATACCCATATTTCAAAACTACATGAATATTGTTTTTTGGTATGATGCTTTCTTATGACTAGTGGAATGAGATGGACCAAAAAAAAATGCTGTCAATTTTGTAATGGGGTGCTGTATGGGTATGCCCATTTTAACACTGTTGGCAATGGGAAAATGCTGAGTCATTATCTTTCTTGTGCATCATCAACTAAGTGTTCTCCTTCAGAAACTTTGGACCAAGTCTAAAACAAAATTGGTACAAAGCATCTTGGTGGAGTTTACTCTTCTGAAGTTTTCCCCCCAAAATTACTATGCTCCTAGGGGTGGTGTTAAGGTCCCAAAAGCCTAAAATTTTTTAACAATCATCTCGTACACCACTCACCATCATGCTTAGATTTCTTGTATCGAATATGCTTTAGTGATACAGATTCAAGTTTTTTCAAATGAACTCAGTAGGTCAATATTTCGGCTCCCTGTCGAAGGATGCCCATTTTGTGCTCAACCCAAAATTTCTATTTCCAGAACTGATGGGCAGATTTGAACTAAATTTGTCATGTAGTACTTGATTGGGTCATAAGTACTTGATTTATGCCCAAAGAAAATTTGTTGGGTGTGGTAGAGAGAACCACACAAGTTAAAAAAAATAAAATTTTACAGACACTTTTTTTTACGACTTCACAGACCAGAGCTTTGTTTTGGGCTGAGAAGCTTTCCTAGGACCAGCAGAAACAAATGGCCAAAAAACTGCATTTGGTTGTTTCGTAGCAAATCAAAAAATTGCTCTTACTGTCCATCACTTTCTGACACACTCATCTCTTTTGACAACTTGAGGCAGCTGAGCGTTTTAGGCACAATTGAGCCTCTAGTTTTAGCTTTAAAGTTGTATTTTGAGTGATTTTATGCAATAACAATCAACCTGCTCCCAGATAACAATACAGTGTTTACACATGTAAACTTTTATACAGGATCTGCTGCCAACTCGAATTCTGTAAATTAGCAACTTAGAATTTCAGGTCCTGGAAAAAACAACTCTTTTTTAGCTCACCTGACTGAAAGTCAGGATAAGCTATAGTGATCACTCACCATCTGGCATCCGGCTTCCGTGAAGATGGTGTTCGTACCGGCCCCCCTAAACTACTGAACTAATTTTAGTTATATTTGAGGTGATTGCTTGTTCTGACATCGCATTTTGGGTTTTTTTAGCTCATCTTGACAAAGTCAAGCTGAGCTAATCTCATCGCTTCCCGTCCGTCGTCCGTCAACACCATGTTTTGGTCTTCTCCTCCAAAGCCACTGGGCCAATTCAAGTGAAAGTTTGTGTGAGTGATGGTCCCAAAGGGGCATTTCATTTTTGTTCAACTCGGCATGCCCAGCCCCATAGGGAGGGAGTGGGGGAAATGCTCCAAAATATTTTAAAAATCTTCTTCTCAAGGACCAGTGTGTACAATGACTTGATATTTGCTATGGAGCTTCAATATGAGGTGTAGAATCAAGTTTGTTCAAACGAAGTTCGTAAAGTGATATTTGGCTTTGTAATAGGAGGGGTAAGATTTTTTGCCCCGCCCAAAATTTCTATTTTCTGAACCGATGGTCCGGTATGAACCAAATTTGGTTTGTGGTAGTATTGGGTCATAAGTACTTGACCGATGCAAAAAAAAAAATTCCCGCATCCCCATGGGAACCCTGGGAGCTAAAAATAGAAATATTTTCAAACGCCCATATTTCCCAAACCCCACGGAACAGAGAGCTTTTATTTGGTATGAAGTATCCTTATGACCAGTAGAATTGAATGGTAAAAAAAAATTGCCATCGGTTATGTTAGGGTGTTCTGTAATGGGCATCGAAAAAATGCTGAGTCAGCATATTTGCAAAAATTTTAAAAAATCTTTTCTCCAGAACCAATCATCAGAATCTTTTGATATTTGGTATACAGCATTCATAGGGGGGTCAGATAAAAGTTTTTTGAAATAAAGCTCATTGGTTCGTATTTGGGCTCTCTACAGGAGCCCGAAGTTTTAACATAGGGTAATATAGGGAATATTCTTTAAAAATCTTCTTCTTCAGAACCACCAGTCAGAATCTTTTAATATTTGGTATACATCATTGTTATGAGGGTCAGATTCTAGATTGTTCAAACCAAGTCCCTAGGTTAATATTTGGGCTTCCTATGGAAGCCCAAATTTTATCTTTGTTCAATATGGAGGGTAATTTAAAAAAATCTTCTTCTTCAGATCCATCAGTCAGAATGCTTTGATATTTGGTATGCAACATCTCTATGGGGGACAGATCCAAGTTTGTCCAAATCAAATCCCTAGGTATATATTTGGGCTCACTATGGTAGCCCAAATTTTTACTTAGTGCAATATGAGAAAATTTCTTTAAAAATCTTCTTCTTCAGATCCACCAGTCGGAATGCTTTTATATTTGGTATACAACATCTTTAGGGGGGTCAGATTACAGGTTGTTCAATTCGAGTGCCTAGGTTAATATTTGGGCTCCATATGGGAACATGAAATTTAACTTAGTACAATATGAGGGAATTTCTTCAAAAATCTTCTTCTTCAGATTCACTTGTCAGAATGCTTTCACATTTGGTATACAACATCTCTAGGGTGGTCAGATTCAAGTTTGTTCAAATCGGTTCCATAGGTCAATATTTGGGCTCATTATGGTAGCCCACATTTGAACTTAGTGCAATTCGAAGAAATTTCTTTACAATTTCTCTTCTTCAGATCCAACAGTCAGAATGCTTTCATATTTGGTATACAACAGCTCTAGAGGGGTCAGATTCAAGTTTGTTTATATCGGGTCCATAGGTTAATATTTGGGCTCGCTATGGTAGCCCAAATTTTAACTCAATGCAATATGAAGGAGCAACCTTTGGGGGCTGAGCTTCAAGTTTGTTCAAGCCAAGTCCCTTGGTTCATATTTGGACTCACTATGGGAGCCTGAATGACAACTTAGTTCAAAATGAGGAATTTTCTTTAAAAATCTTCAGATCCAGCAGATGAATGCTTTTGATATTTTTTTATGCAGCATCCTCAGGGGGGTAAGATTCAAGTTTGTTCAAGCCATGTCCCTAGGTGCATATTTGGGCTGATTGTGGGAGCTCGAATTGTAACTTGGTTCAAAATGAGGAATTTTCTTTAAAAATCTTCTTCTTCAGATCCAGCGGTCGGAATGTTTGATAATTGGTGTGCAGAATCCTTAGGGGTGTGAGTTTCAGGTTTGTTAAAGCCAAGTCCCTGGGTTCATATATGGGCTCCCTGTGGGAGCCCGGATTATGACTTAATTCAATATGAGGAATATTCTTTAAAAATCTTTTTTTAGATCCACTGGTCGAATATTTGGATATTTGGTTTCAGCTTTTATTAGGAGGAGCAGATGCAACTTGTGGAAATCAATTCTCTGGGTTGATATTTAGGCTACCATGTCAGGTGAGCGCCCTCAGGCCCCCTGGGGCCTCTTGTTTTCTACTGACATAGCATATGGCAGTGTTGTGAAATGCAACAAAAACAAATTTAACCGAAATGGCATATGTCAGTGTTGTTAAATGCAACAAAAACATTTTCTGTCGGTGGATAGCGTTGATGTTGGGAGATTATTGTTGTCATTGTTTACTTAAGGCGAAGTATTATTTATACCCACAATAACACGTGGGCAAAACCAACATTCAGAAGCTACAGAGGGTTTAAAATTATGCCCTGCGAGTGGCGTCACTATGCAAACCCAAATGGACACCCATAAAGGAACTTCACGCTACTCATTGAGAACTTTAGGATAGAGTCTGTGAGGACTGCCTCGCAACTCTGCTGAAGCACGATTGAAATGCGTTTAGTGAGACCTATATAAGAAAACCCTCCATATACTCCAGGATAGTGAATCAATGCCCCCCCACCCCAAAAAAAGATCACTTGTGCACCAATAAATAAATAAATAAACCTTGGCGAACTGTCTGGCACATTTCGGCGAACTGTCTGGCACATTTCGGCGAACTGTCCAAACATCCGACGATCTGCCCAAACTTCGGCGAAGTGTCCAATATTCCGGTGAAACGTCCAAAATCCCGGCAAATTGTCTTAAAAGTTCCGGCAAACTGTCCAAACTTTCGGCGAATTGTCTAAACTTCCGGCGAAGTGTCCAAAATTCCAGCGAATTGTCTCAGAAATTCCGGCGAACTGTCTAAAGTTTCGGCGAACTGTCTTTCGGCGAACTGTCTTTCCAGCGAAAAGTCCAGTTCCCCTGGGTTCAAGTCTTTGATTATACATTAGGCTATTTATATAAACAGTTGTTTATCATGACACCAAGTGTTATCTGAATGTTACCACATATACTGGAAGTGACCTTAAACTTCACTGAAGATGTAAATTCAGTATTTCATGTTTACATTTCTCATGTTGAAAAAACCCAATGATATTTGTTCATGAGAAAAAATAGAACAATGGAGATATCTGTGTGGCACTGGGTGTTCCATTGTATGTGAAAGTTGTGTAATGTAGATCTGTCGAGCATCATTTCCATTTGAAAATTGTTCCTTCTTTTGTTATTTTCTGAGTCAAAGCAGCAAATGGCACTCACATGCTTGCTCAATCTCTTTATATAATTCAAGTAAAAGTCTCGTGATATATTTCAGTGTAAAAAAATAAACTTAAATATCTCCATGGCATTTTTTTCTTCATACAGCTTTAGTCATTATTTCTAGGCCATTGGTCTCTTTTCATTTTTAGCTTAACTTGACAAAGTCAAGATAAGCTATTGCCATCACACGTGCGGAAGTCTGTTTGTCTGTAAGTCTGCTAGTCTGTTTGTCTGTTCACATTTTCCTTTAGCACGGGCTACACCCCGCAGTTCTTGTCTGATCATCACAAAATTTCATATGCAGGTTTGGGGTCATGTCTAGATGAGAACGTCCCCTTTTGGTCGCGATCGGTCAACCCGTATGGCTGCCCGAGCCCAAAACCATTAGCACAGTCCACAGGTCGTATTTATGAAGGGATTTCATTGTAACTTGGTAGGATGCCTCTGTATAATGCCTAGATGAGAACGTCCCCTTTTGAGAATGATCTGTCAACCATGATGGCTGCCTAAGCCCGAAACCCTAAAAAACTTTTAGCACAGTCTGCAGGTTATGTTTAATATGGAGGGATTTCATTGTAACTTGGTAGGATGACTCCTTATGATGTCTAGATGAGAATTTCCCCATTTGGGCATGATCTGCCAACCGTGACGACTGCCCGAGCCCAAAACCCGAAAACTTTTAGCACAGTCTACAGGTCATATTTATTGAGGAATTTCATTGTAACTTGGTGGGTTGACTTCATATAATGTCTAGATAAGAGAGAAAGTCCCCTCTTGGGCGTGATTGGGCAATTGTGACGGCTACAGGGGCCCAAAGCCCGAAAATCTTTAGCACAGTCTACAGGTCATATTTATGAAAGGATTTCATTGTAACTTGGTAGGATGATTCCAAATAATGTCTAGATGAGAACGTGCCATTTTGATTGCGGTCATTCAGCCTTGATGGGTGCCCAAGCCCAAAAACCTTTAGCATAGGCAAAAGGTCATATTTATGGAAGGATTTCATTGTAACATGTTAGGTGGACTCCATATAATGCCTAGATAATGACATCCCCTTTTGGTCGTGATTGGTCAACTGTGATGGCTACAGGTGCCCGAAGCCCGAAAATCTTGAGCACAGTCTACAGGTCATATGTATGAAGGGATTTCATTGTAACTTTGTAGGATCACTCCAGATGATGCCCAGAAGATATTGTCCCCTTTGGTTGCGATCATTCAACCATGATGGCTGCCCGAGCCTGAAGCCCGAAAACCTTTAGTACAGTCTACAGGTCATATTTATGAAGGGATTTCATTGTAGCTTGGTAGGATGACTCCAAATAATGTCTAGATGAGAACATCCCCTTTTGGTCATGATCAATCAGCCTTTATGGCTGCCTGAGCCCAAAGACCTTTAGCATAGTCTATAGGTCGTATTTATGGAAGGATTTCATTGTAACTTGTTAGGTTGACTCCATATAATGCCTAGATGATAACATCCCTTTTTGGTCATGATTGGTCAACTGTGATGGCTACAGGTGCCCGAAGTCCGAAAATCTTGAGCACAGTCTACAGGTCATATGTATGAAGGGATTTCGTTGTAACTTTGTAGGATGACTCCAGATGATGCCCAGATGAGAATGTCCCCTTCTGGTTGTGATCATTCAACCATTATGGCTGCCCGAGCCCGAAGCCCAAATACCTTTAGCACAGTCTACAGGTCATATTTATGAAGGGATTTCATTGTAACTTGGTAGGTTTGACTTCATATAATGTCTAGATGAGAACGTCCCCTTTTGGACACGATTGGGCAACTGTGACAGCTACAGGGGCCCAAAGCCTGAAAACCTTTAGAACAGTCTACAGGTCATAATTATGAAGGGATTTCATTGTAGCTTGGTAGGATGATTCCAAATAATGTCTAGATGAGAACGTCCCCTTTTGGTCACGATCATTCAGCCTTGATGGCTGCCTGAGCCCAAAAACCTTTAGCATAGTCAAAAGGTCGTATTTATGGAAGGATTTCATTGTAACTTGTTAAGTTGACTCCATATAATGCCTAGATAATGACATCCTCTTTTGGTCGTGATTGGTCAACTGTGATGACTACAGGTGCCCGAAGCCTGAAAATCTTGAGCACAGTCTACAGGTCATATTTATGAAGGGATTTCATTGTAACTTCGAAGGATCACTCCAGATGATGCCCAGATGAGAATATCCGCTTTTGGTTGCGATCATTCAACCATGATGGCTGCCCGAGCCCAAAGCCCGAAAACCTTTAGCACAGTCTTCAGTTCATATTTATGAAGCGATTTTCATTGTAACTTGGTAGGTTGACTTCATATAATGTCTAGATGAGAACAGCCCCTTTTGGACACCATTAGGCAACTGTGATGCCTACAGGGGCCTGAAGCCCGAAAACCTTTAGCACAGTCTACAGGTGATATTTATGAAGGGATTTCATTGTACCTTGGTAGGAGGACTCCAAATAATGTCTAGATGAGAACATCCCCTTTTGGTCGCGATCATTCAGCTTTGATGGCTGCCCGAGCCCAAAACACCAAAACCTTTAGCATAGTCTATAGGTCATATTTATGGAAAGATTTCATTGTAACCTGTTAGTTTGACTCCATATAATGCCTAGATGATGACATCCCCTTTTGGTCGAGATTGGTCAACTGTGACGGCTTCAGGGGACGAAAGCCCAAAAACCTTGAGCACAGTCTACAGGTCATATTTATGAAGGGATTTCATTGTAACTTGGTAGGTTGACTTCATATAATGTCTAGATCAGAACGTCCTCTTTGGACGCAATTGGGAAACTGACGGCTACAGGGACCCGAAAACCTTTAGCACAGTCTACAGGCCATATTTATGAAGGGATTTCATTGTAACTTGATAGGATGACTCGTTTTGGAATTATTTCACTGTAACTTGTGTACACCTCATATTATTTTTATCAAAAACATAGCATACAGGGAACAGAAATGAACATATTCCCAATTATCACAATTCTTGTCTTATTTCATAATCCTTTCATAAACATTGAACATTATCCTTTTCATCAAACAACACTCAATGTAAGCTACAGTGTCATTGACACTTTCATTAGCTTTACTTGACAAAGTCAAGATAACCTGTTGCCACCATGCATGTGGAAGTCTGTGAGTTTCTTAGTTTGTAAGTCTGTCAACATTTTCATTAGCACAGGCTAAACCTGTAGTTCTTGTCTGATCATCACTAAATTTCACGTGCAGGTTCAAGGTCATGTCTAGATGAGAACATCCCATTTTGGTCATGATCAGTCAACCGCCGTAACAGCTGCACAGATTTGAAACCAGAAAACCGTTATCTCACTCTACAGGTCGCATTTATGAAGGGAGTTCATTGTAGATTGGTAGGATGACTCTATATAATGTCTAGATGAAAACGTCCCATTTTGGGCAGGTTCGGTCCACCATGACGGCCGCAGGGGAAGTGACCTAGATTCCTATAGGTTGCGTTTATGACGGGATTTCATTGTAAATTTGTCGGATGACTCGGTATGATGTCTAGATGAGAACGTCATATTTTGGTAGAGATTATTGTTGTTGAAAACAGCAGTAGAGTGCAGAATTTAACATATTCTCAATTATCACATTTCTTGTCTTATTTCATAATCTCCCCACGGAACCCCGGGAAGTGAAGCAGTACCTGTTCACTGCGGTAAACAGGCTCTGTTTTACTGGTAAAATAGGACCCAGTCACCAATGCTTGGGAGGTGCAAACCCTCTCTAAAATGGGCAACATGGCTTATTAACGCTCACCCCTGGTCTTGAGTTGATACTCATGTTGTGGTCATGATTAGCCATTGTGCAAAAATATGTGACCATAAACACCAATAAATAAACAGTTTCATAATCCTTTCATAAACATTGAACATTATCCTTTTCAAGTTTTCACCAAACCTTACACACAGTCAATTTAAGATGCAGAGTCATTAACACATTCATTATACCTCCACTATTGAAGAGAATTTGGGGGGGGGGGGGGGGGGGGGGGGGGAGTATACTGGATTGCATGTGTCCATCTGTCCGTCCGCGCGTATGTTCATCCACAGCGATATCTCTGCAGTGTGTGGATGGATTTCAATGAGGGATTTGTGATAAGCCGCTCATGTTATAAAACAGTTGACTGCGTTTTTTGGGGGGGACATACTTTTTGCCGGTAAAAAGGATGGTGAGTGTATAAAAACTACGTTTTAAAGTACTAAATGTACCTCTAAATGTGTGAAAAGTGACAATTTTATGAAGCGTATGCAATAATAAATATATATATAAACGCAATAATAAATATATATAACGAAGATTAAGTATTGTTTGTTTTATTGTAGACTATTTTGAAGAGAAAATAGATCATTTTGCTATCGACACTGATCGACACGCCATTTTGTGCAAGGAAAACAACGAATTAGCTGAGGTGCACAACGGGGGTGAATATTATCATACTTGATCAATGGAGGTGTCACTACTAATTTGTGTGCATAACATTTAGATCTTTCTGTTCACTACGAGGGGATTTAACAATGTTTTTTGGAGAGAAACCATTTATAATTTGAAAATAGTCTACAATAAAACAAACAATACTTAATCTTTGTTCTATATTGCGTACGCCTCAGTAAATTGTCACTCCACACATTCAGTGGTACATTTAGTACTTTAAAACGTAGTTTTTATACACTTATCGTCCTTTTTACCAGCAAAAGGTGGTGTTCAAGCTATTTTGTTTGAACGGGGATTCATAATTTATTAGCTCACCTGACTAAAAGTCAGGGTGAGCTTTTCTGATCACTCTTCATCCGTCGTCCGTCCGTCATCTTGCGTGAAGGTGGTGTTTGAGCCTCTTTCTCCTAAACCACTGGCCACATTTTAATTAAATTTCATGTAAGTAGTGGTTATATAGGGGCATTTTGATTTTTATGCAAACTAGGTTTCGGCTGATATTGAGCAGAGGGGGTGGGGAAAAATGGCCAATTTTTTTGAAAATCTTCTTCTAATGAACCACCAGTAACAGAGACTTGATATGTGGTATACAGAGTCCTTTTGAAGTTTAGAATCAAATTTGTTCAAGAGAAGTTTGTCGGGCATTATTTGCCTTCGTTATGAGAGGGGCAAAAATTTTGGCCACGCCTAAAATTTCTATTTTCAGAACCGTGAGGTCGATTTGAACCAAATTTGATATGAGATGATAATGGGTCATAAGTAGTTGATTGCTGCAAAAAACATTTTTCTCTTTGCTCCGTGGGAACCTCGGGAGCTAAAAATAGGAAAAATCTTAAAACTGCCATATCTCCAAAACTACACGGCACAGAGAATTCTTATTTTGTATAAAGCTTACTTTTATCCAGTAGAAAAGAATGGTTTAAAAAAATCCCTATCAGTTTGATCACAAGGTACTTTTTTCTGGACTCAGTCAGCACTTTTTAACACTGTAGGCAATGATGGGAAAAACATTAAAAAATCTTCTTCTCCAGATCCAGCAGGCAGAATCTTTTGATATTTGGTATGCAACATTGTAGGGTGGATCTAATTCAAGTTTTTCAAATCAACCCCCTGGGTTCATATTTGGGCTCAGTATAGGAGCCTGATTTCGAACTTAGTGCATTTCAGGCAAATTTCTTAAACAATCTTCTTCTTCAGATCCAGCAGGCAGAATCTTTTGATATTTGGTATGCAACATTGTGGGGGTGGATCTGATTCAAGTTTGTTCAAATCGGCTCCCTAGATTCATATTTGGGCTCACTATGGAAGCTCGAATTCGAACTTAGTGCATTTCAGGAAAATTTCTTCAAAAATCTTCTTCTCCAGATCCAGCAGGCAGAATCTTCTGATATTTGGTATGCAACATTGTGGGGTGGTTCTGATTCAAGTTTGTTCAAATCGGCCCCCTTGATTCATATTTCGGCTCACTATAGAAGTCCGAATTCGAACTTAGTGCATTTCAGGCAAATTTCTTGAAAAATCTTCTCCAGATCCAGCAGGCAGAATCTTTTGATATTTGGTATGCAACATTGTGGGGTGGATCTGATTCAAGTTTGTTCAAATTGGCCCCCTGGGTTTATATTTGGGCTCAGTTTAGGAGCCCAAATTTGAACTTAGTGCATTTCAGGCAAATTTCTTTGAAAATCTTCTTCTCAAGATCCAGCAGGCAGAATCTTTTGATATTGGGTATGCACCATGCTTAGGGAGGGGGGGGGGGGGGGGGAGGAGATTCAAGTTTGTTCAAGCCAAGTCCCTGGGTTCATATTTGGGCTCACTCAGGTAGCCCGAATTATAACTTAGTTCAAAATGAGGAATTTTCTTTAAAAATCTTCTTCAGATCCAGCAGTCGGAATGTTTTGATATTTGGTATGCAGCATCTCTAGGGGTGAGATTCAAGTTTGTTCAAGCCATGTCCCTAGGTCCATATTTGGGCTCACCGTGGGAGCCCAAATGATAACTTAGTTCAAAATGAGGAATTTTCTTTAAAAATCTTCTTCTTCAGATCCAGCAGTCAAGAATGTTTTGATATTTGGTGTGCAGCATCCTTAGGGTGGTGAGATTCAAGTTAGTTAAAGCCAAGTCCCTGGGTTCATATGTGGGCTCCCTGTGGAATTATAACTTAGTTCAATATGAGGAATATTCTTTAAAAACCTTCTTTTTTTTTAGATCCACTGGACAGAATCTTTGGATATTTGGTATAAGCTTTTCTTAGGAGGAGCAGATGCAACTTGTTGAAATCAATTCTCTGGGTTGATATTTAGGCCACCATGTCAGGTGAGCACCCTCAGGCACCCTGGGGCCTCTTGTTTTTCGTTAGCGTTTTGCCTAACACACCCCGAGGTGATAATAAATATTAAAACCATCCATACTAGTTCTAGATTCCTGTATGTCCTACCCCAATGATACCCACAGGAGCCATTAAGACTGGACCTCTTATTCTCACTCAACCAATCCCTATGTGTGAGCTCCTAGTGGTGGGTCGTGGGGCAGGGGGGGGGGGGGGGGCTGGGGTCCCAGAAATGCAAGCCGTAACTAACTGTTTTTAACTTCCACGTTTCCTCCGGAGGCACCAGAATTGATCTCAGATCTTCGGAATTCGAAGGAAAATATCCGGGAAAGAACCCACAGCTGTGGGAGGGAATACGCCCAATTCCACAGTTCAAGCCTTTGAAATATGCCAGCGTTATGTCGATCTTGTCCCCCCTCCCCCCGCCTCCATTTCGAAATTACGGGAAATGGATTATATATCTAGCAGGGGCATAGCCAAGATTCTGTAATTGGGGGGGGGGGGGGGGGGGGCGGCAATCATATTTGGAAGGTTGTTGTGGGGTTTTGCCCCAGGCCTAACTAGGACTCATTCTCCCACTTCCCTTAAGAGAAGTAGGAGAATGAGGTAACGGCCAGAGGGGCCTAGTTAGGACTAGACCTCCCCAGAAAAAAATTATCGAAAACAAGTCATTAGTTATTAATTCCAATTTCCCGCTATACACATTATTGCGTATCATGCACAGTATGTATAGTGGGCGACTGGAATTAACAACCAATAGATTTGGAATTCTTCCAGCTACTTGATGCCCAATCTTGGAGTGCAAGTTTAAGATAGCCCAAAGCACCAGTGTCTGTCAGAGAAAAGCAGTAGGGATTGTGCTCAGATGTCAGTTTCAATGTAATCGTATGCAATCGTATGTGCTTACTGGGCCGGGAATATAGAGAAGGGAATTAACATGTACAGGGAATGGACACAAGCCGAAGTGTACAGAGACAGTGGGTGGAGCACTATAGGGATCAGAATTCACTAACCTTATATAAGGTGAAAGAAACTTTTGAGAGATAAGTTTCTTTTATTTTATATAAACTTAGTGCAATCTGAACCACATAGTACCGCCCAACAATCCCAGTATATTATTCTCGTCCATGGTTGAACCCTCACCCCCACCCAAATGGCTACCCCCCCCCACCCCCATTATAGAATTCTGGCTACGCCTCTGCTAGATATATAATCCATTTCCCATATTTTCGAAATGGGGGGGGGGGGGGGGGAACAAGATCGATATAACGCTGGCATATTTCAAAGGCTTGACTATGGAATTGGGCGTATCCCCACCCCCCCCCCCACCCCCACGGTTGTGAGCCCTTCCCCAGATATCTTTTTCTTCAAATTCTGAAGCTCTGAGATCGATTCTGGTGCCTCCTGAGGAAAGGTGTGGGTTAAAAACAGTAAGTTACGGTTTGCATTTGCGGGCTCTCAGCCCCCGGGCCCACCACTGGGAGCTCACGCATAGGGCTTGGTGGAGTGAGCACAAGGGGACCCAGTCTTAATAGGCTCCTGTGGCTTTGGGTGGGTATCATTCGGGGTAGGATATACAGGAATCTAGAACTAGTATCCACTGATGTATGGTTGGTTTTAATATTTATTATCACCTCGGCATGTTTGGCGAAACGCTAACTGACATAAATTATGAACCCCCGTTTAAAAAAAATAGCTTGAACACAACTTTGTGCCGGTAAAAAGGACGGTAAGTGTATAAAAACAATGTTTTAAAGTACTAAATGTACCTCTGAATGTGTGAAAAGTGACAATAAAACAAACAATACTTAATTGTCGTTATATATATTTATTATTGCGTACGCTTCATTAAATTGTCACTTTTCACACATTCAGAGGTACATTTAGTACTTTAAAACGCAGTTTTTATACACTTACCGTCCTTTTTACCGGATACCGTCCTTTTTACCGTCAAAAAGTATGTCCCTTTTTTTCACCAGAGTTACGGTCCTTACTTTGTCAATTTGTGTTTTTTTTTTTTTTTATAGCTGCAGCCATATCTCTGCAGTGAAATATGGATTTCAGTGACGTTTAGTATGAGGGATCCTTGTGACAAGCCGCTCCTGCACATATTATAAAAAGTTGCCCGCATATTTTTCACCAGTGTTACGATCCAAACTTGATCAATTTCTTTCAATATAGTTACGCCCCTCTGCTAAAGTTGTTTTAAATTTATTTATGCTTCATCAGTCCAGCACTGCAGTGGGGGTATAATTGCCTTCAGCAATATCTCCTGTTTAGCTCACCTGATTGAAAGTGAGGGTGACTGCGATATCTCTGCAGTGAGTGGATAGATTTCAATGAGGGATTTTTGTGATAAGCCGCTCCTGCGCAGGTTATGAAAAAGTTGCCCTCTTATTTTTCACCAGAGTCATGGTCCTTACTTTGTCAATTTTTCATGAGTTTTTTTCCGTCGGCAGCGATATCTCCGCAGTGAGAGGATGGATTTCAATGACATTTCTTTTGAGGAATCCTTGTGACAAGCTGCTCCTGCACTTGTTATAAAAAAGCTACCCGCATACTCCCCACTAGAGTTACGGTCCATACTTTTTCCATAGAGTTATGCCACTTACTTTGTTTAAAATTCATTTATTCTTCGGTGGGGGCGCGGTGGCTCAGTTGGTAGAGGTGCAGGCTGCAAGCCGAGAGGTCCTCGGTTCGAATCCCACCTGCGGCAACCGCGTTGTGTCCTTGGGCAAGACACTTCACCCCCATTGCCCACGTGGGGGCACGTTGACGTTGTGTACTAAAGCGTACTGCACGTCGATGGTGCACCTGTCTTCAATCAATGCTAACCCTGCTTGTGTGGAGTTGGTATGTTGGGGAGCTGACAGTTGCTCGCCGTTGCTCGGTGGTTCTCTCCGGGTACTCCGGCTTCCTCCACCCGTAACACTACCACGGTCATGGTTAGCCATTGTGCAGAAATATGTGACCTTAAACACCAGTAAATAAATAAATAAATGCTTCTTCGGTACAGCACTGCAGTTGGGGGTATAATTGGTTGGCCTTCAGCAATGCCTCTTGTTTGGCTCACCCGATTGAAAGTGAGGGTGGGCGATTACCATCACTTGGCGTCCATCGCCTGTCGTCCATAGTAGATGTTGCATTTTCATCTTCGGAACCACTGCCCCCACCCCCTCTCTCCCACCACCCCAATAACCAAACTTGATAGAAATTAGCTATTGGGGGTATCTTTCCTAGTTTGTCCGTTAGAAGTTGCTAAGCCCAATGAGCAGGGGCAGTGCCCCTGGGAGCCCAAATTTTATCCTAGTGAAATACGTGGAATTTTCTTTTCTTTCTTGAAACATTTTGTTCACATCCACCACTCAGTGTTTGGTATGCAACATTCTTGGGGCGGATAGTCCAGATTCAAATCAAGTTCCTGGTTTCAAATTGAAGCTCCCCGTGGAGGCTTGAATTTTAATTTAGTTTAATATGAAGAATATTCTTTGAAATCTTCATATTCAGGTCCACAGGTTTGAATCTTTGTTTTTTTTTAAACAATATTTTATTTTTTGAAACAGAATGGGTTTGGCAAACAGGCTATGTCTATAAATAGCCCCACCCTTTGAATGCTTGTCATATATACTCTTCAAAAAAAGTAGAGGATGTTTCATAAAAGTGAGATATATGAAGAAATATATTTATATTTTCATCAAAAAGATAGTTGAGGCATTGCACTATGACATCTGGTGAATGATTTCAGCGATAGTTAGGTGTCTGACAAGCACACATTCCACGCATTGTGCTGTGGAAGACATGGACGGTCAGAGAATTTACCACATTCAATCTAAGCCCTCAATATCTTGTAAATCCTCCTCGGTTCGCGAGGCTAGCGCAGATCCGACGTGGCATACTCCTCACCAAACGTCTAATATCAGCTTGACTGATGTTATTCTTTTCTTCCTGCAATGCAAGGGCGAGTTCCTGGACATTGGTAGGGGGCTGTTGGCGTTGTCATAGGCGCCTGCCAAGCATATCCCAGACGTGCTCGATTGGTGAAAGGTCTGGACTTAGTGCTGGCCAAGGCCGTGTAACAACACGGGCCATGTGTGCTCTTGCATTGTCATCTTGTTAAATGAATCGACGGCCGTGACGTCGCGCAAATGGCACCACATGAGCTGCTAACATGGCACGGCAGTACTGCCCTGTGACACGCACTTGGATGACATGTAATGCTGTTCTGCTTGTAATGGTTATGCCTCCTCAGATCATAACCGATCCACCACCAAAACGATCGTGCTGCCTAACGGTTACGTGATGGTATCGCTCGTTCCGCCGCCGCAGCCGCCCCACTCTGTTTCGCCTGTCGTGTAAGTCGAGAGTGAACCTCGATTCATTGGAAAACATGACTTTGCTTCAACGACGATTGTCCCATCGCTGTCGTGCTCCACACCAATTACGCCTTGCTGCGATGTGACGTTCAGTCAAACGTGGAATTATTCGAGGTCGTCGAGCGTACAAATTCCAGCTGTGTAGGCGATTTCGGATAGTCTGACCACTGACTCGCACATCTGTCGCTCGGTGCAGCTGCTGTCCAATTTCTGAGTCACTTTGTTGGCGGTTACGTAATGCTGTGGTTCGGATGAAACGATCCTGGTCAGCAGTTGTTGCCCTTGGACGACCTGACCGACGTCTGTCATCAGCATTGCCTGCGACGGTAGCGTGACCACAACCTGCTACTCAACGATTGAGTAACGTTGAGAATTTGAGCCACTGCAGTCTGTCTGTTGCCAGCTTCCAACATGCCAACGGCACGTAAACGTTCGTCACGTGTCAGTCTTCCCATACCTCAAAAGTTATTTCGACTATTGATGAACGAGTTTATACCAAGAAAAGAACGATGTGACCTCCGAAAAAGCCCGTCCAGTACAAATGAAAATTTCAAAACGTACCCCACAGACATTAACGCGGCGCTCGTGCGAAAAACTTGCATAAAGTTTTTCGTGGGCCGGTGACATTCATGATCCACACTGAACTTGGTAACATATTGATGTGTATCCAATACCATTTTCCGAAAATATGAACACATCAGTTTGGATATCCCCTACTTTTTAAAAATAATATATATAGCATCCTTAGTGGGGTCAGATTCAAGTTTGTTCAATTCAAGTCCCTGGGTTCATATTTTGGCTCCCTGTGAAGCACGAATTTGGCAGAGAGCAATATGGGGAATATTCTTCCAAGATCTTCCTCCGTAGCTCCACAAGTAGAATCCTTTAATATTTAGTAATAAAATATTTTTTTTTCATACACACGTTTTGTTTTGATTTATGTTTCCAAATGTCCGTGGGTGTGTAATGACACAAAACAAGACTGCTCTAATCGGTAAAAAAAAATTTCTGATCATGTCATTGTTGACTTCACGTCATCTCATTTCTTCAGACAGTTGATGGCTTTCAGGAGCGCTGAGTTTTTATTTCCCCCAATTTCAACCCAAAATTCTAAACAGCCCAGGAAATGTTTTCAGAGGAAAGCCTTTTTGTTGTTTTTCGTTATAACTGTAAGGCAAAGTTGGGTATTTCTCTGGGAGGGTGGATGGGGAGTTTGGGTTGAGAAACCGACATCTTTGATCAGAGCATTTTTAGCTCACCTGACTGGAATCAGCTGTTGTGATCACTCATCGTCCGCCATCCGTTGTTTGTCGTCCGTGAGCATGGTGCTTGCACCTTATCCTTCAAAACCGCTGAACTGTTTTCAGTTGAACTTGAGGTGATTGCTTGTTCTGACATTGCATTTTGCTATCTTCCCGTGAACCCCCGATTTTTTTTTTTTTTGGGGGGGGGGGGGTGGGGTGGGGGAAGGGATATAGCCCTGGTGCTGTCTGTCTGTCTGTCTGTAGACGGAGTTGATTTCCGCTCTTTTACTAAAATTCCGCTTGGCCGACTGAAACCAAACTTGGACTGTGGGTTAGGTATGATGAGAAGAAGAACCCTATTCATTTTGATATCATTGTACTAAAGTTCGGGTCACAGTGACCTCGAACTTGAATTTTTAGCTTAACTTGACATAGCAAAGATAAGCTATTGCCATCACGCGTGCGGAAGTCTGTTAGTCTGTGAGTCTGTTCACATTTTCCTTTAGCATGGGCTACACCCCGCAGTTCTTGTCTGATCGTCACGAAATTTCATATGCAAGTTTGGGGTCATGTCTAGATGAGAACGCCCCTTTCGGTCGCGATCGGGCAACCGGTATGGCTGCCCGAGCCCAAAACCCGAAAACCATTAGCACAGTCTACAGGTCGTATTTATGAAGGGATTTCTTTGTAACTTGGTAGGATGCCTCTGTATAATGCCTAGATGAGAACGTCCCCTTTTGGGCATGATCCGTCAACTGTGATGGCTGCCCAATCCCGAAACCCAAAAACTTTTAGCACAGTCTGCAGGTCATGTTTAGTATGGTGGGATTTCATTGTAACTTGGTATGATGACTCCTTATGATGTCTAGATGAGAATTTCCCCATTTGGGCATGATCTGCCAACCGTGACGACTGCCCGAGCCCAATACCCGAAAACCTTTAGTACAGTCAACAGGTCATATTTATTGAGGAATTTCATTGTAACGTGGTGGGTTGACTTCATATATTGTCTGGCTGAGAAGGTCCCCTTTTGGACGTGGTTGGGCAACTGTGAGGGCTACAGGGGCCCGAAGCCCGAAAACCTTTAGCACAGTCTACAGGTCATATTTATGAAGTGATTTTATTGTAACTTGGTAGGATGACTCCAAATAATGTCTAGATGAGAACGCCCCATTTTGATCGCGACCATTCAGCCGTGATGGGTGCCCGAGCCCAAAAACCTTTAGGATAGGCAAACGGTCATATTTATGGAAGGATTTCATTGTAACCTGTTAATTTGACTCCATATAATGCCTAGATGCTGACATCCCCTTTTGGTCGCGATTGGTCAACTGTGATGGCTACAGGTGCCGAAGCCCGAAAACCTTGAGCACAGTCTACAGGTCATATTTATGAAGGGATTTCATTGTAACTTCGTAGGATCACTCCAGATGATGCCCAGATGAGATTGTCCCCTTTGGTTGCGATCATTCAACCACGAGGGCCGCCCGAAGCCCGAAAACCTTTAGCACAGTCCACAGGTCAACTTGGTAGGTTGACTTCATATAATGTCTAGATGAGAACGTCCTCTTTTGGACACGATTGGGCAACTGTGACGGCTACAGGGGCCCGAAGCCTGAAAACCTTTAGAACATTCTACAGGTCATAACTATGAAGGGATTTCATTATAGCTTGGTAGGATGACTTCAAATAATGTCTAGATGAGAACGTCCCCATTTGGTCGTGATCATTCCGCCTTTTGGGCTGCCCGAGCCCAAAGATCTTGAGCATAGTCTATAGGTCATATTTAAGGAAGGATTTCGTTGTAACCTGTTAGGTTGACTCCATAGAATGCCTAGATGATGACATCCACTTTTGGTCGTGATTGGCCAACTGTGATGGCTACAGGTGCCCGAAGCCCGAAAATCTTGAGCATCGTCTATAGGTCATATTTATGAAGGGATTTCGTTGTAACTTTGTAGGATCACTCCAGATGATGCCCAGATGAGAATCTCCCCTTTTGGTTGCGATCATTCAACCATTATGGCTGCCCAAAGCCTGAATACCTTTAGCACGTCTACAGGTCATATTTATGAAAGGATTTCATTGTAACTTGTTAGGTTGACTTCATATAATGACTAGATGAGAACATCCCCTTTTGGACACGATTGGGCAACTGTGGCGGCTACAGGAGCCCGAAGCCCGAAAATCTTTAGAACAGTCTACTGGTCATAATTATGAAGGGATTTCATTGTAGCTTGGTAGGATGATTCCAAATAATGTCTAGATGAGAACGTCCCATTTTGGTCGCGATCATTCAGCCTTGATGGCTGCCCGAGCCCAAGACACCAAAACCTTTAGCATAGTCTATAGGTCATATTTATGTTAGGATTTCATTGTAACCTGTTAGTTTGACTCCATGATGATGACATCCCCTTTTGGTCGTGATTGGTTAACTGTGACGGCTTCAGGGGCCCGAAGCCCCAAAACCTTGAGCACAGTCTACAGGTCATTTTTGAAGGAATTTCATTGTAACTTCGTAGGATCACTCCAGATGATGCCCAGATGAGAATGTCCCCTTTTGGTTGTGATCATTCAGCCATGATGGCTGCCCGAGCCCAAAAACCTTTAGCACAGTCTACAGGTCATATTTATGAAGGGATTTCATTGTAACTTGGTAGGTTGACTTCATATAATGTCTAGATGAGTACGTCCCCTCTGGACGCAATTGGGAAACTGACGGCTACAGGGGCCTGAAGCCCGAAAACCTTTAGCACAGTCTACAGGCCATATTTATGAAGGGATTTCAATGTAACTTGATAGGATGACTCGTTTTGGAATAATTTCTCTGTAACTTGGTAACTGTCGTTAATATACGTTAACTGTAAGGGCCACATACATTAACTGTGAGGTCATATTAACCCACCCCTCAGCTCTTTAGTACAGTATGCACCTCACATTATTTTTATCAAAAACAAAGCATACAGGGACCAGAAATGAACATATTCACAATTATCACAATTCTTGTCTTATTTCATAATTCTTTTATAAACATTGAACATTATCCTTCTCATCAAATACAGCACACAAGTTAACTACAGTGTCATTGACACTTTCATTTTTATCAGAGTTGGTTTCCGCTCCGTAATTGGAGTTCCATTTTGCTGACTGAAACCAAACTTGGCGTGTGGGTTAGGCATGGTGATAGGAAGAGCCTTATTCATCTTGAGGTCATTGTGTCAAAGGTAAAAGTCCCAGTGACCTTGAATTTAATGTTTTATCGGTCAAAGTTGGTTTCTTCTCTAATTAAAATGTTGTTTGCCTTATCGAAACCAAACTTTCATGTAGATCAGTCATAATGAGAGGAAGAACCCTGTGTATTTTCAGGTCACTGACCTTGAAATTAAAATTTTATCGGTCAGAGCTGGTTTCGGCTCTTAATTATTAAAATTAAGCATTCTCAATCGAAATCTAACTTGGCACATGGTTTGAGCATGATGAGAGAAAGAACCCTACCTTTTTGTAGCTCTGCCTGACAAAGTCACCAGAGCTTTTCTAAATCTAATTTGTCCGCCCGTCTGTCCATCAATCCATTGTCAACATTTTGTTTATCCGGGCCATAACTTCTTAACCACTGAATATTTTTCGCCCAAACTTTCTAACAATATGTATTATCAAAAGACAGTGTGTCGAGAATTATAATATGGTATGTGCCCTTCAAGCTCACAGGCTCTATGTTAAAGTGACAGTTAGAAAAACTGACATTTCACTGTCACTTTTGTTGGGTCCATATAACTTGGTATGATTGACAGATCTTATTTATACTTATTACAGTTATTGCCCACGACTCTAAGATGTGTTGCGACTGTAATCCAAGGTCATATCATCAAAGTCATGGTCACAGACAGCAAAGCTTTGATATTGTTATACAGCCCTTTTCCGATCCATATGACTTGGTATGATTGACAAATCTTATTTATACTTGGTACAGTTATTGCACATGACTCAAATGTGTGCAGCGACTTCGATCCAAGATCACATCAAGGTCAAGGTCACAGGCTGCAAACTTTGCTATTGGTATACAGCTCTTGTCCGGTCCATATAACTTGGTATGATTGACAGATCTTATTCATAGTTGGTACAATTATTGCTCATGACTCAAAGGTATGTTGTGACTTTCATCCAAGGTCATATCATCAATGAAAAGGTCACAGATAACAGAACTTGGATATTGTTATACAACCCCTGTTTGGTCCATTTAACTTGGTATGATTGGCAGATCTTATTCATAACTGGGACAATTATGGCTCAAAGGTGTGTCATGACTTTAATCCAAGGTCCTATCATCATGTAAGGTCATATCAAGGTCAAAGGCACATAGAGCAAAAACATTTATATTGTTATACAGTCCTTGTCTGGTCCACATAACTTAGTATGATTGGCAGATCTTATTCATACTTGGTACAATTATTGCTCATGACTCAATGGTATGTCATGACTTTGATCCAAGATCATATCATCAAGGTCAGGGTCACAGACAGCAAAACTTTGATATTGTAATACAATCCTTATCTGGTCTGTACGATTGAATCTTATGTGATAGATATTGTTCTTACTTCACACTATTGTTACTCGTAACATAACGTTGTCTCTGCGGGAACCCCGGGAAGTGAAGCAGTGTCTGTTCACAGCGGTAAAGAGACTCTGTTTTACTGGTAAAATAGGACCCAGTCACCAGTGCTTGGGAGGTGCAAACCCTCTCTAAAATGGGCAACATGGCTTATTAACGCTCACCCCTGGCCTTGAGGTGATACTCATGTTGTGGTCATGATTAGCCTTTGTGCAAAAATATGTGACCTTCACCAAAAAATAAATACCTAACGTTGTGTCATGATCTTGACCCATTGTCATATGAAGATTAAGGTCACAAGCAGTAATACTTAAATTTTAGTCTTGTATTTAGCTTCCCCTAAAAGTAGTGACCCTGGGTGGAGCTGTCTAGGCTGAGAGGCCTCTTGTTAAGTCATTGTGTCAAAGGTCAATGTCACATTGACCTTGAACTTGAAAACAATCTGTCCCAATCGAAACTAAACTTGACATGTAGTCAAACACAGGAAATCTTATCTGTATTATTTTAGTAAATACTACCAACAGTGGCTGTGTTAATTTAATGAAAAATATTACCAAAGTTACTGAATCAGGGTGATTTTTAGGGGTGATTAGCCATCCCTGGTGGCTACCTCTAGTTCTTGTTCAAATAAACTTGCCCAGCCCCATAGGAAGGGTGTGGGGAAAGGTTCCACAATTTTTTTTTAAAAATCATGAACCAGTGGGTACAATGACTTGATATTGGGGATGGGGCATCCTTTTAAGGTTCAGAATCCAGTTTGTTCAAATGAAGTTCCTGGAGCAATATTTGCCTTTGTAATGGGAGGGGCAAGATTTAGCCCCGCCCGAACTGTTATTTGATAATAAGCATCCTTAGGACCAGTAGAATGGAATGGTAAAAAAACGCCATCGGTTGTGTCAGGGTGTTCTAAAGGGGGCATCGAAAAAATGCTGAACAGCATATTTACAAAAATTAAAATAAATTTCCTTCTCCAGAACCACTGACCAGAATCTTATGATATTTGGTATACAACATCCATAGGGCTGTCAGATACAAGTTTGTTAAAATGAAGTCCCTCTGTTCAAATTCGGGCTCAATGCAGGAGCACGAATTTCAACTTCGGGCAGTAATTGTAAAAAAAATTCTTCAGATCCACTAGTCAGAATCTTTTGATATTTGGTATAAAACATTCTTAGGGAGGTCAGATCTAAGTTTGTTCAAACCATGTCCCTGGGTTAATATTTGGGCTTCCTATTGGAGCCTGAATTTTTACTTAGTCCCAAGCCGAGAGGTTCTCGGTTCGAATCCCACCTGCGGCAACCGCGTTGGGTCCTTGGGCAAGACACCTCACCCCATTGCCCACGACGAGGCACGGTGGCGTTGTGTACTGAGGCGTTCTGCACTACCCCTGCTTGTGTGGAGTTAGTATGTCGGGGAGCTGACAGTTGCTCGGTGGTTCTCTCCGGGTACTCCGGCTTCTTCCACCCGTAAAACTGTCGTGGTCATGATTAGTCATTGTGCAGAAATATGTGACCTTAAACAGCAATAAATAAATAAATATATTACTTCGTCCAATATGAGGAATAACCTTTAAAACTCTTCTTCTCTAGAACCCCTGGTCAGAATCTTTTTATATATGGTATACAGAATCTTTAAAAGAGTCAGTATCAAGTTTGTTCAAATCAAGCCCATAGGTTAAAAATTGGGTTCTCTGTGGGATCCCGAATTTTAACTTAATGCAGTATGGGGAATAATCGTTAAAAATCTTATTTGTCAGATCCACGACTCAGAATCTATTGATATTGAGTATACAGTATTCTTGCGGTGATCAGATTCAAGTTTGTTCAAAGCAAGTCCCTCAGTTAATATTATGGCACCCTATGGGGGCCCGAATTTTAGCTTAGTGCAACATGGGGAATACTCCTTTTAAAAATCTTCTTCAGATCCACCCGTCAGACTCTTTTGATATTTGGTGCACAGCATCCTTTGGGAGGTTGGATCACATTTTGTTGAAACCAAGTCCCTGTTTTAATATTTCAGTTTCCCTTTTGGAGTCGGGATTTTAACTTAGTCCAAAATGAAGAATAATTTTTAAAACTGTTCTTCTCCAGAAACCCCGGTCAGAATCTTTTAATATATGGCATACAGAATCCTTACAGGGTTTGGATTCAATTTGTTCAACTCAAGTCCGTCGGTTAATAATTGGTCTCTCTAAGGGAGTCCGAATTTTAGCTTGGTGCAAAATGAGGAATGATCTTTAAAAATCTTCTGATCCACGGGCCAGAATATTTTGATATTTGGTATACAGCATCCTTAGGGAGGTTAGATCTAAGTTTGTTCAAATCACGTCTCTGAGTTAATATTTGGGCTCCCTGTTGGAATTCGAATTTCAACTTATGATGAAAAATCTGCTTCTTGAGATACAATCAGAATCCTTTGATATTTGGTATACACCATCATTTAGAGGGTTCAGATCAATTTATTAAAATAAAATCCCTGGGTTGATATTTGTGTTCCTCGTGTGTGTATGTGGGGGGGGGGGGGGGGGGGGGGGGAGAATTTTAACATAGTGCAAAATTGGTAATATTCTCAAAATCTTCTGTTCCAGAACCACCAGTCCTAATCTTTTGATTTTGGTATACCACATCCTTCAAGTTTGTTCAAGTTAAGCCCCTAGGTTGATATTTGAACTCCCTAGTTTTACACTACTGAAAATCTGGGGATTATTTCTGTGGTAGCTTTCCAATACTAGAAAAAAAATCATCTGGCATGGACAGCAGTGTTATAAATAATTAAGCAACTTCATTCCTCTCTAGTGTTAACCAGCTATAGATACTAATTAAATCCTTAAAACAGCTTTGGTCAGGGGAGCGCCCTAGGCCCCACGTAGTCTCTTGTTGGTGATAGTCATTGCAATGCAAGTAGTGTGTAAATTCAGATTCTGGCTTATCAAAACCACCAATAAATGACTGGTGTAAATTCTAAGTATTTTCACCAAGAAAATTAATACCATTATCGTTACCACCTACAAATAATGGTGCATGTGTTTCACCAGAAATATCAAGTTCAAAAACCTCCACAACATTCTTAAACCTAGGGCTGTGGGAATGATAAGGTCCTAGAACGTGCGAGTTTGAACTAACTACGAACTATGTAATTTTCAGTTTTTAGAGGGTGAAAGTACCTCTCCTTTCAGATTTTGCAATGTTTCAATCTGAAAAGTTGCGCATTTTCGAGAAATGGTGATGGTTATAGACGCCCCCCCCCCTCCCCCCCCCCCCCCCCACACACACACCTCCACCCCACCCATCACTGTCACTGGCAATTTTACATCAGTTGCAAGGAATACTAGGTCATGTGGTTGTGCGGTGTAAGCTTGGTTTCTAGTATCGCAGTAGAGTATACTTGGGCTTATGGACATTGTACGACGTGGTCGAGGATAGATAGCATGATCGGAGATAGTTAGCAAGCCTGTAATAGGGTAATAGGGCTACAAGTCGTCGTAATCTACTATAGTATTAGGTGGCTACAGTAGAAGTTGATCATGAGACAGGTGATGATGACTCTGGATAAATCAGCAGGTGTGTTCTTAAACCTCTCGAGGTGTGGCGTGGTCGGTCTAGAAACCAGAAGCCGATCAAATGCGAGGAGCCATAACTATCCTCAAATAGATATCCTTCAAAAGGTTTCCTTTTTACGGCATCCCACTAAGAGAATCCCTTTTGGGAAACATCTGAGGTAACAGAACCCCCTTTTCCGAGATAGAGGGTAAGGGTCGTGTGTGGAGTCACAGGTTCAAGCAATTGCTCGATAGCTTATTTGTTTGATAAGATGCGAATCATTCGAGCGATCAGAGAAAGCGAGCAAGTCCGCAGTAGTGCCACAAGTCAGTCATCGTACAAGGCTGTAAGCTTGGTAAAAGGTTATAGTATTGGGTGACTACAGTAGAAGTTGATCATAGAACAGATTACTGTGACTATGGGTAAGTCAGCAGTAATGGTCTTGGACCTATTAAGGCCATGGGGTGGTCTAAAAACCAGAAGCCGACCAGGTACTAGGAGCCAAACCTAAAAGGTATCCTCCGCTAAAGGTATCCCTTTTCACGGAATTCCACTAAGCTATTCACTTTCGGAGAAACGTCTATGGTTATAGAATCCATTTTTCGGAGATGAGGATAAGAGTCGTAGTTGGAGTCACTCATTCAAGCAGTTGCTCAATAGCTTATTTGTTCGATAAGATTCGAAACGTTCGAGGAATCGGAGATGACTAGAAGGCCTATAGTAGTGCTACATGTCCGTAGCAATCGTTCAAGGCTGAATATAGTATTGGGGGTGACCATAGCAGGCTTGATCATGCGTACCCCCATAATACCACTTAGTCTAGCATAGGACCCATTCACCAATGCTTGGGCTGGATGTCCTAGAAAAATGAACAACATGGGTATAAACGATTGACACAACTTGACTTGATCTCCATGTTGTGGTCACGATTACCCATTGTGTAGAAATATGTGACCTTAAACACCAATAAATAATTTGCAATTTCTGTAGATGATTACATAAGGTGTCTACAAAAAAAAATCCGTAGTTCGGAATAGGAGCACACTGAGATGCACACTTTGGGCCTAAACCCCATAGTCTTATCTGGTGAGCCAGTATCCCGAGATGTAAAAAGTGAACATCTTTGCTTCACCTCCAGTAAATCGCCATGGCATTGTTTCAGTATGAAATTGAAAAATCTAAATTTTTGATCTACACCAACAAACGTTGGGTAAAATGCATAAAAACATACACAATTGAGAACCGCCTTCAGACACACTTACACACGCTGCAACAATCGCCAATATTCAAGGAGAGTCGGCTGTCGGCTACTCCTAGTGCTCGATTTCTGATGGATCGCAACAGCTGATCTCACTGTCGGACCGTACTAGCAAACATTGGTGGAAAGATCTTGAAATTCAAATCTTTGTCTGCCGCAAACACCAACAAATTGTGGAGCATCTTTATCGATTCGAGCACCGAGAGTGTCCTCGCAGGGTTGCCACAGGGCCTTGAAAACCTTTAAAGTCCTTGAATTTCAAAATTAATTTTTAAAGCCTTGAAAATCCCGGAAAATTGGTTCTTTTCCAAAAATGGCCATGGAAAGTCTTGAAAGGATAATCGGAAGTATCTAAAGTTACTTTAAATGAATATCCAATTTCTTTGAAATGATTCCCAATTAGCAATGCTTCAACATTAGCCACACAGCTCAATGAGCTCTGCCCAACAACACTGAATTGCTTAGTTTCCAACTGGCATTGTGTGAAATATTGGCAGTTTGAAAACATGGTAATTCGAACTCAGTGTGCATTGTGTTAATTGAAGTAGGCAGTCCAATCCATTTGCTCGACAAGCCAGTAAACAGCTATTTTGACGTATTTCTCAAAAATTCTGATTGTAGCTTTTTAGCTTTATCTGAACCGCACATTTATTTATTTATTTATTGGAGTTTAAAGAAACACTTTCGACATCCACGGTTACCTCGTGTCGGGCTACAGATGGAGGAAGCAGAAGTATATGTAGAGAACCACTGAGCAACGGTGAGTAACTGTCAGACTCTCCAACGTACTAACTCCACACAAGCAGGGTTAGCATTGGTTGAAGACAGGTGCACTATCTTTCTTTTTTCCAGCACTTTTTGTGAGCGGAATTCTCTTGAATGCTCTTAAAGATCTGTTTTAAACGTTGCAAGAAGATAGACAGCTGTAATTTATACCCGTAATAAGCTTTTCACACTTGGCGCCAACTTTCTTCTGCCCCAACCCGCCCCAAAACACCCACATTTCAATTGACCAGTAAGTATCTCCTGGTCCAAATGTGCGAGTGACCAGAAGTTTTCACAGATTTGCCAGAAATACACTTTTCCATAACTTACTGGTAACAAAGGTTTACCAAAGTTAATAAAACTTCAAAAATTGGCTTCAAATTCGGACAATCTCGGGACTAAGCCTGGAAATAAGCAGACTGTCATATGCAAAATGAGGTCCCCAGGGGGTGAATTTGGTGATGCCACCCTGCACAGCAGGGGCAGCATCACAAAATTTACCCTCTTGTGAACCTCAGTCTGAATCAAGGTCTCAAGCCAAAACAAAAAGATGTACCAAGAGGATAAACTGGCTCACTGTATGGGATAACATCAGCAAATTCACCCTCTAGGGACCACATTTTGCAAATGACAGGTTGCTAAAATCAGGCTTGCTCGGTACTATGAATAAGAATACTCGTAATAGACTGAATAGTAAGAACGTGATGCATCATTTATCCTAATGCAAAGGAAATTTCGTTTTTATCCCCATGAGTTCAAGATTGCCGCCAAACGTTATGAAAATAGATTTTTTTTTTCAAAATCCCATATCTCATAACTGACAAATGATGGTTAAATAGAGGATCTGTAATGAGTTTCTCTTTGATATAAGATTTACGAAACGAGTGTAGACAATTTTATTTTAGCGAGCCTCTGGCGAGCTAAAATAAAATTGTCGAAACGAGTGTCATAAATCTTATGTCAAAGAGAAACGAATTTCAGATTCTTTTTATCGCATGACACACACAAACGAACTTAACCGATTTATTTTAACGAGTCTGTGTTCCCGTACATGGAAAAAGAAAATTAACCTACTTTCTCCATGTTGACTGAATACGTTCAATACTTCCTTTTTACAAAATAGTTCTCAAACAACGGTCTTGTTGACATTTAATAAACAGACTGCAACAAAACCCTCTTTAGTAATTCAATTGTCAACAATAAGAGAAGCAAATCCAAAGAAGGGATTTGCAATTTCTATATTTTATAAACTTTAATCCGAGTCGCTGTCGGACACAATGATGCGCCTACGTTTCTGAGTGGGTTGGGCTGATGATGTTTCTGGGTTATGAATGTGTATTTCAAAGTACCCACCATAAACGTTGCCTGTGAACATATTCTGTAGTCAATCCGCAAATTGTGTGTTTCGATCAATGGAATTTGTGTTAGAAATTGACTGGTTTTGATAAACTACATCTGTGACCATAGATTTAGGATATTGAGGCCTATTTTCAGTTTGAAGATTGGAGTTAGATAACACACGAGAAATTTGTTTGTGTTGTTGTTCGTTGATATGGCTGTAATTGTTAATTGGCTGGATATTCTTGTGTCCTGTGCTTTGCATAATCTGGTGAGCAGGGATGTTATTTTCACTAAGTTTCTGAACAAGATGTTTGCGATCACTGTGATTTGTAAGTTTCTTTTCCGGTGACGGACCAGCTGCTTTTGCCATGCGCTTCATGATGGAGGTAAGTTTATTTATTCCAATCGGCTGTCTTTTAAACCATTGATCACCGACATTCATAATATCTTGTTTAGTATGTGTTGCTATATAAAAAGGGTCACTTTCGTCACTGTAACCAGAGGGCCTTAAAAGAGAGTACTTTTTAAAAATATTCACAGGACACCTTTCTGGTAAATCAAAGTTACACCACATTCTGGGTGGCACACTTCGAACATCTCTCTCATTGTCACCAGGGCGAGTTTTTGTTTGTCTTTCTATAAACTGTAAATATTCCTGGCCATTTGGGTCCTTGTGCAAACTAACATCCCCCAGCACATTTTACGGTGCTCATCTGAGCCCTGTAAACCAAAGTGAATAGTGTTTAAAAACCACAAGGATTTTATTATAGATTCGGGTGTCGAAGAACCCAGTTGACCGCTTTGCCACAAAATGTCAATTTCATTGTCACTTATTTGGCTCCGCCTTCATTTCCCGATTGCCCAAGCCACTTCGTTTCAGTTGTCGTTGTTTGGCCTTCAATATGTCTCTCACTTTCACAAATTCTACACTGCTAACTATTGTGTGGCCATAATTAAAACGTTTTAAATTTCTGTCAATACTGGAAATAAATCCACGCAACGAGCTTGGTTCATATCCAGAGCCGTCAGATTTTTTGACTGAGAGGATAAATTTGCATAAAATAACACACAGTTCACTGGGCGGTATGTTGTGAATTTCACGATGCTCATTTATATCATTGCTTTGAAGAAATTTTCTTACTAACTTCATATCATAAAAGGTCTTGCTTAAAGTGTTTTTATTTGTTTCTTTTTCAACAAATCCATCTATATCTGCACCGCTGACATTTACAAAACGACGCTGTTGTGTTGAGTAGCGTCCGTTTGCTTAGCAACGCCAACAGTTTCTTGGCAATCTAGCGTCTGGTAGCGTTCATCGTGTAATGGGCTCAAACGTTCTGCCGAGAGAGTCACTTCAAAGTCGATACCTATTATTTTCACAGTGTATAACAAGCCTTTTGTGGAATCAATGATCTTAACAATTTCCCCTTCTCCTTTTCCATCTATTTTCACAATTTCGTTCACTCAATAGTTAAGTACACGCGACATGTTTTGTTTGTAAACAATGGAGTGGTACAATATGAATATTAATTAGGTGATGAGGCTTAAAATTCAGCCAATGAAAATCCTTGCAGGTCATATTACACGTGTTCGCATATAGAAGAATATCAGATGGACTTTTTCATTGAACTTTACAATAGTCATGTGATAAATTATTTACGTCACGGCACTCTGTGGAATGACATGCATATAGGCGATGGTCTATCCCGTGCAGTTTGGGTTCAGTTTAAGGGGCATAGACATAGGTTGTGGATAACATGAAGCAATTTCTAAGTTCAGAAAATTGGTTTGCAATCAGTCACCCGAAATACGACGTGCTTCAGGTTGCTTTGTTTTTGCTGGTATTAAACTGCTGCATCCTCGCGGGAACTCCGGGAAGTGAAGCAGTGCTTGTTTCCGGTGGTAAACAAGTTCTGTTTTGCTGGTAAAATAGGGCCCGGTCACAAATGCCTGGGGTGGAAGTCCTCTAAAATGGGCAACATGGGTATAAACGATTGGCTGGACTTGACTTTACCTCAATGTTGCGGTTACGATTGGCCATTGTGCAGAAATATGTGACCTTAAACACCAATAAATAAATAAACTGCTGCAGCTTCAAGGCGACAAGTAGATTTTAGTTTATTTTATAGAGTAACATTTTTTGCTCTCCAGTTATTAATAATGTCCGCCCCGTCAAAGACTATTTCATGTTCTACGCGATACAAACATTGCAGATGCACCCCCGTCCACGGTATAAGCTCATAGTTACGGATGAGGTCGTAGCTGATGATACCTTGGGAAGCGTTTTTGTACACGTGGGAGGTGAAGATCTGAAATATTTCGGAAATTCGAATCTTACGAACATATTCATTTTGCGGGTTTGATAAGCTGTGGCTATATTACCGGTAGCCTCATTTACATGCGTCACTTTACCACAGGAGCCTCAGAATTTCCCCAAATATAGAGATATATCCAATAACAAAAGTATTGTCGCCCCAAATATTCATCTGTCTTTGAAATTCAAATAACTATTAAGATACATTTTTATACCACCAGCGAGGGTATATAGGAATCGCCTTGTCCGTACGTCCGCGCTACAATACGGGAGTTACGAGGTTTTTTATGTCCGGACAGGCATTATGAGCTTACCGAAATATTATGAGCTTATTTGATATATTTCCCCGCGGGAACCCCGGGAAGTGAAGCAGTGCCTGTTCACTGCGGTAAACAGGCTATGTTTTACTGGTAAGATAGGACCCAGTCACCAATTCTTGGGAGGTGCAAACCCTCTCTAAAATGGGAACATGACTTATCAACGCTCACCCCTGGTCTTGAGTTGATACTCATGTTGTGGGCATGATTAGCCATTATGCACAAATATGTGACCTTAAACACCAATAAAAATAAATAAATAAAAATAAATATATTTGATATATTACGAGCTTAATTACTAAGATATGAGACTGATGAGGCAAACTGCGAATTTTCGGGGTTTATATTAAGGGTTAGGGTCAGTTTAGGTTTTGGGTTAGCGTTAGTTTCTATCAAGTATTACGTTGGGGGATGTAACCATGTCTATAACCCCGCCCCCCCCCTCGAAATTATTCCAAAAAACAAGGTTTTAACCGTTTTCCGAACGAATTAAAATGAGCAATTTTTTCGTAATTTTTTAAGTCCATAACTCCCATTTTTAAGAATGTCCGTCCGTCCCGAAATTCAGTCATGAATAACTTGTAAAATACTTGTTTGAGTGACTTGATATTTGGTATGCAAGTGTATCCTATTGCTGTATACCCATAGTGAAATGCAGGTGTCATGCGACATTTTATTGCCAGAGTCAATTTGTCCGCCTTGAAATTAATTCATGAATAACTTGCAGAGCACTCAATGAAATGACTTCATATTTGATGTGCAACTTTTTCTTATAGATGTTTACCCACAGTATTTTGTCCGTACGTCCGTCCATGCGTCCGTCCGTCAGTCCGACTGTCCATTCGTCCGTCCAGCCGTCCCAAAATTCAATCATGAATAACTTGTAAAGTACTTGGTTGAGTGACTTGATATTTGGTATGCAAGGGTGTCCTATTGCTGTATACCCATAATGAAATGCAGGTGTCGTTCGAGATTTTATTGCCAGAGTCATTGCCCTTTAAGGACTTAGTATTTGTTTTTACCCCAAAACTATATCACCTATAGTCAGACTTGTATTGTTAATTAAGCGAGGATATCGTTTTGTGTCACCCAATGGTGACACTTTATTTTCCTTTCCTTTTCTGAGTATCAAAGTGAAGCACCTATACAATGTGCTAAAATATTTTTAAAAATCGACTTGATAGCAATCTTTATTTTGGGTTGGCCTGCACATTGCGGGGTATTTCGTTAGCTGTGCTTATTGTTATTGTCGTTCTCTAGGATCTTACTGACACAATACATATAAAGGCGCTGGGAATAAGACAAGCTTGCCCACTGAAAATCATTTTTACTTCACGTCATGTCAAAATTTTAGTGCAAGCTGGTTGCATTGGACTATCTTTTGATAGCAGAGTCTGATATTTGAGAAATAAGCTGGTAGCACTATTGAGACAAACCTGAATGTTCATTTTTCTGGAAATTTCGCCCTCATTTTTCGAAACTCGATCAACTTGTGGAGACTCTTGTAAGGCCTCACACATAACTGCGTGAGAATCGATGCGTGGAATTACGCGACTTTGGGGCTGTTCATATTCAGATTTCTTTATTGTTGCATCATGTTACGCGATATTAGACAATTACAATGTATTTACACAAAATATTTCACCGCGCATGTCGAACTCCGGTGTTCAGCCGGTGACCCAATATCCTAGAGGTCCGAGGCAGACAAACTTAACGTATGTCTTCGAATGTCATTATCACATGTTGTCTTTCGTGACTAATATCAGAATTCAAACAGACCAAGCTGACATTAATCGCCGCCACTCACCAGGTTACACTACAGTGTTTTCGTACAAACAGCGCCTCTAGCGGTTTGCAACCCCACCCCCAATTTCTAGATGCACAAAATCACTACACTGTCTGCAACTACTCTTCTCATATTGAAACATTCACTATGCTTAACATTTCTATTTTCACAATCAAACTTGAAGCTCGAAGGGGTTAATCTGTAATAATTTGGTCCATTATATGCGTTTTGTTATTCACAAAGTGAGGCCTTAACGAGAATGGAGAAATCTGTCTTATAAATGGCATTCTGTATGCTTTCTCTGTCCTTGGTGTTTCATTTGTCATTTTTCTCACCAAGTACTACTACAACCACCATAAAAACTTGCATCCTGTTCATGTAGAAGGTAATATGACATCCTTTGTTACAGACCAATAAAGAGAGATACCTAGTAGTTTAAAAGACTGTTGATTTAGGAAGAGTTCAGTTAAAATGAGTTGTTGGACCTGGCTGGAATGAGCTGCTATGCTGATCCCATCCAGGTTCAGCAACTTATTTTTTTTTTGTTAATGTCAAACAAGTGGAGATAGAGTGGATTTGGCATGTGGCTAAATGTACTATGCTGGCTTGATACTTGAGAATGTGGGTCAAATGAAGAAAAGTTGTGATATTGTACAGAATTGAGAGACTCAGAACTGAATTGTGGTTTTATTTGGGAAAATTCTCTTTTTTACCACAACACCCCCCCCCCCCCCCCCCCCAAGTTTAATTTATCCTGATCAATTTAATTTGGAAATTTGGCTCCAATGAGTACCACTGGATGCCTCATATGGTTAGTACTCACACATTTTTTTAATAACATTCAGGCTCAGCCCAAGTGCAGAGAGCACACCAGTTCTTAATCTGGTCACAGTACAAAACCAGGGGAAATTTCCACTTTCATCTCATTTTGGCAGTGTCTGTATCACCCAAATGTGTGATTGATTAATTTTCCAAGTATCTTGTTAACTCTGTGCACTGTATATGTGGGAAATAGTTGGGGATTCTGACACTAGAATTGAAGTGTGTGGACTCCAAAGGGTTGGATGTAGGCTTTTCTGCTAAACTGGTTGCAGGGGTAGGGGTCATATAGCCAGCACTGCTTGTTCGTTTGTTTCACTCAACCAATCGGGGTGGGTTAATTGTAATGCTGATAGATCAGGCAAAGAGCCCTGGAATTTGAAAAAAATATTTAATATATTAGACAGTATTTTTTCTTGAATTTAAACCCATAATTACATATATTTTTTATCGATTTTGTAAAAAGTTTAGGTTACAATACAGTGTTTTCGTGCAAACAGCACTGGAGGATAAAGGTTCCTGGAATTATCCGATTGGTGGAGAATTAAGTGAGCTTGTAAGTGTGAGTAAAATTTTAAAGTGAATATTTTGGAAAAGATATAAAATATAGGTGACAATTGTCTTCTGAAATGTGTGAGAGAAGATTAAAATTGGGTGGGGGTACAGGTAGTGGTTTCGGGGCTTCTCCCAATACTAGGTGGTGGGGGCGAGCGTAATTCGCGGATCATTGGGACCAACGAGGAATTGGAGGAGTATTGTAAGGAACTTGGGATACCCTTTGTAGACAATTGGGGATCATTTTGGGGCCGAAAGGACCTATATGGAAGGGATGGTCTCCATCTTAGCCCAAGGGGTACAGAGGTTTTAGGAAGAAATATGTTGCAGGTGGTGGTGCCTTTTTTGGTATAGGGAGGGGAGGGGGGGGATCAGTGAAAGGGGGAATCAACACAAGAAATGTGTCACAAACCATAGTTGTAAAAAATGGGACAAGGGGGATAAGGAAAAGGGACCAAAAATCCAAATCTATAGGAATAGCTTCCCAAGGAAAGCACAGGTACACAAAGTAGGATATACAAACATACAGGGACTAGATAATAATGGGACCAGTAGGCGAAAACCAATGAACCTTGATACCCTGAAAGTGGGCTATAGCAACATCCAGTGTCTCCACCGGAAAGTAAGTGAAATTGCTACATTGATCGAGGCAGAGGAAGTTGACGTCAATGGCTTAAGCGAAACGTGGGTAAGACTCGAGGAACAGGTAGACCAAGTAAGGGGGTACGTATGGATGGGTGTAGGGCGAACGGATGGCCAGAAAAAAAGGGGGAGGGGTAGGCATGTACATTAAAGAGGATTTAAAACCGTCGCTGATCACAGACCTGGAAAACATCAGCACCCCGGCTGAGGTATCGAAGAAAATTGGATGGGTAAGGATCAGTCTGAAAAACAAAAGTATTGCCCTTGGGTTTGTGTATTGTGCGGTAGAAGGAAGCAAACCCGAATGAAATGATTTGATATACTCAACACTAAGGTCCAATATCACAGAACTACAAAACAAGGGGCTCGGTATAATTCTGACGGGTGTCTTTAATGGCCACATAGGTAGTAATGAAGAAGGCATAGAGGGTGGGGACAATAAAGTCAACAGGAATGGAAGGAAGCCGTTGAACTTCACAAACGAGCTCGGTCTGAAGATTCTGAACAGGGACGCGAGGTGTGAGGGGAAATGGACCTGGGAGAGGAACGACAGAAAATCAATAATCGACAACATTCTCACAGATATTAATTTATGGAGGGAGGTGATAGGGGTAGAAGTGGATGATGAGGGTAAAATGGAGGTGGATAGTGATCACAACTTGATTACAGTGACGACCAGGGCCAAAAATCTAGTAAAAAGCAAAGGAAGCTTTAAGGATATTTGGGAACTCAAAAAGGATGCTGACTGGGCGAAGTTCAATGAAAAACTGAAACCAAAGCTTGCAACCGTACCCAAGAGGGGCAGTGTCCAGAAGATGGCCGACGCCATAGTTGCGAGCCTGGTGGAGGCAGGGAAGGAAAGTGTAGGAAAGATCAGGGTGCCAACACGGGAACTTGGGAACAGAGTGAATGAAGAACTGAAAAGGGCCATAAAGGGAAGAAAAGCTAAATGTGCTGCATACAGGAGAAGTAGAAAACTTAAGTGGGCGGAAAGCCACGAGGCCACAGTAGCAAAGGAAGAATACCACCAAGCACGAAATAAAGTAAATAAGATTAAAGACGATAATCGGAGAGTACGAAATAGCAGTCTTATTAGGACGATAAGAACGACAGGGGGTCGAGTTCGAACGTATTTTGGAAATGGGTGAATAGACGTAACAAAGGAAGTAACCACAGAGTATTAAAGTAGATGGCAGAGTTACAGACGAGCAAGATTAAGTCGCATCAGAACTAGTCAAGCATTGGGAAAAGGTAAACGATAAGCGATGGGGTATGGGGAGCCCACCCGAGTGTCCGAATCAGGTCGAAGAAAACCTATCGAACTTCGTGTGCAGCGAAATTAAAACGGAGGAGGTGCGAAAGGTGATATCAAAATTAAGGGATGGAAAAGCGGGATGAGTGGATGAAATTCCTAACGAGTTTATCAAAAAAGGGGGAGAGGAATTCGTGGAAAGCCTAACAGCCCTATTCAATCTAGCCATAGAAAATCAAGAGGTCCCAAAGGAGTGGAGAGAAAGCAAAGTGACATTTATTCACAAAAATGGGGAAAAAGACGTTTTGGATAACTGTCAAGGGATCTCTGTCAGTAGCAACATTGGAAAGGTTTTCTGTAAAGTCCTGTATGGGAGACTAGAGGAGGTGATTGAAGAGAAGGGTTTTTGGGGAGAAATCCAGAGTGGCTTCAGAAAGGGAAGGAGAGTTACTGACCATCTTTTCACGCTATTCCAAATGATAGAATCCGCGAAAGCAAAAAATAAAAAGATGTTTAGGGCCGTTTTGGATGTCAAAAAGGCATACGATAGAGTATGGAGGGAGGGTATGTGGCGCAAGCTGGATTCTCTGGGCTTAGGAGGCGAGTTTGTTGGAATTATGAAAGCATTATATAAAGATGTAGAGAGTGAACTTAGCCTGGGAAACATTGCAACAAAACGTGTGCCTATGGAGATGGGCCTAAAACAGGGGTGTGTCCTTTCGCCAATCCTGTTTGCATTGTACATCAGTGGCTTAGGAGATGAACTCCTGCGTAGCGACGAGTGGGTACAAGTTGGGGACTTGAAGATCCCAGGGCTTTTTTTTGCAGAGGATATGGTTCTAGTGTCGGAAAGCGAAGAGGGGCTAACGAAAATGCTGGGAATTGTTGGGAAATATGGGAGCAAATGGAGACTCAAACTTAATGAAAGCAAGAGCAAAGTTATACCTGTGGGCCGCAAAGTGGACCCCACTCGAAGGTGGAGAGTGGGTGAGTTCTGCATTCCGGAAGGAGCAGCAAACTTCTCAGTGTAGGAGAGACAGGTGTTTACGAGTATTTGGGGGTAAATATAAACATTACAGGAAGAGGCATCTGCCGAAACCACACAAATAAATTGATTCTGAAGGGGGAGCGAATCCTTAACCAAATGAAACTTATAGGGAGAAACAGTTTCAATAAGGTTTTCGTGGGGAAAACCATTTGGGAAATGGCGGGGCTGCCAAGTATAACATACGGTACGGAAGTGGTACCCCTAAACCAGACGGTCGTAAAGAGCTTGGGAATCCTGCAGAACGATGCAGGCCGTCGAGTAATGCCGCAGCGTTAGAAGCAATCAGGGGTGAGCTTGGGTGGATGAGGATCAAGGACAGGATAGACCTGTTGAAACTCGGTTATCTTAATTATTTGGTAAATCTCCCCGACAGCCGATGGTGTAAAGTAATGTTCCTGAGAATTCAAATATCAAAACGGGGTGGATGGTCCAAGTGAGGGAGCTAGTAGTGAACTACTCATTGGAGATCTCGGACCTGGACGTTGGGGCAAAAGAGGGTAAAAAAATCGTCAGAGAAAGGGTCATGGAGGATTGTAACCGTAATTGGCGAGAGGAAGTCAAATTAAAGAGGTCTTTGGGTGGCCTGCGTGATAAAGAGAAGCCAGGTTTTGAAGAGTACCTTGATGGCACCTTTGGGGGGTCACTGTTGTTCAAGCTGAGGTCACGATCCCTGGAGCTGAGGGGAAAATTTGGGAAAGACGGTGAAAGGGAGTGCCAGATGTGTAACTTGGGCATGGTGGAGACCCTGGAACACTTTCTTCTAGAATGCCCAAAGTATCAGTCTAAAAGAATGAGATTCGCTGGGAGTATAATCATAAATGGGGAAGTGGGATGGAGAATGAAGGACATGTGGTTAGGGGGAGACTCAAAGGAGAGGGTTAATATGCTAATCGGAGAGATTGGGAAGAATGGGGCAAGGGATGTCATGAAGCAGTTCGTCTCCGAGTGTTGGGAGGAGAGGAGAAGCGTGGGAATAGGGGGGCAGTTGGGAGTACAGGGGTAACCAAGGCCTTCTCGTCCGAGAACCGCGACAAATCAGCGGCTACTGAGATCCCTCGATAGTTATCCAAAACATCTTTTTCCCCCTTTTTGTGAATAAATGTCACTTTACTTTCTCTCCACTCCTTTGGGACCTCTTGATTTTCTATGGCTAGATTGAATAGAGCAGTTAGGCTTTCCACGAGTTCCTCTCCCCCTTTTTTGATAAACTCGTTAGGAATTTCATCCACCCCACCCGCTTTTCCATCCCTTAATTTTGATATCACCTTTTGCACCTCCTCCGTTTTAATTTCGCTGCACACGAAGTTCGATAGATTTTCCTCGACCTGGTTCGGACACTCCGGTGCGTTCCCCATGCCCCATCGCTTATCGTTTACCTTTTCCCAGTGCTTGACTAGTTCTGATGCGACTTGATCATGCTCGCCTGTAACTCTGCCATCTACTTTAATACTCTGTGGGTTACTTCCTTTGTTACGTTTATTCACCCATTTCCAAAATACGTTCGAACTCGACCCCCCTGTCGTTCTTATCGTCCTAATAAGACTGCTATTTCGTACTCTCCGATTATCATCTTTAATCTTATTTACTTTATTTCGTGCTTGGTGGTATTCTTCCTTAGCAACTGTGGCCTCATTGCTTTCCGCCCCCTCAAGTTTTCTACTTCTCCTGTATGCAGCACATTTAGCTTTTCTTCCCTTTGTGGCCCTTTTCAGTTCTTCATTCACTCTGTACCCAAGTTCCCGTGTTGGCACCCTGACCTTTCCTACACTTTCCTTTCCTGACTCCACCAGGCTCGCAACTATGGCGTCGGCCATCTTCTGGACACTGCCCCTCTTGGGTACGGTTGCAAGTTATGATTTCAGTTTTTCATTGAACTTCGCCCAGTCAGCATCTTTTTTGAGTTCCCAAATCTCCTTAGAGCTTCCTTTGCTTTTTACTAGAGTTTTAGCCCTGATCGTCACTGTAATCAAGTTGTGATCACTATCCACCTCCATTTTACCCTCATCATCCACTTCTACCCCTATCACCTCCCTCCATAAATTAATATCTGTGTAGTCGATTATTGATTTTCTGTCGTTCCTCTCCCAGGTCCATTTCCCCTTACACCTCGCGTCCCTGTTCAGAATCTTCAGACCGAGCTCGTTTGTGAAGTTCAACAGCTTCCTTCCATTCCTGTTGACTTTATTGTCCCCAGCCTCTATGCCTTCTTCATCATTACCTATGTGGCCATTAAAGTCACCCATCAGAATTATACCGAGCCCCTTGTTTTGTAATTCGGTGATATTGGACCTTAGTGTTGAGTATATCGAATCATTCCATTCGGGTTTGCTTCCCTCCACCGCACAATACACAACCACAAGGGCAATACGTTTGTTTTTCAGACTGATCCTTACCCATCCAATTTCTTTCGATACCTCAGCCGGGGTGCTGATGTTTTCCAGGTCTGTGATCAGTGATGGTTTTAAATCCTCTTTAATGTACATGCCTACCCCTCCCCCTTTTTTCTGGCCTTCCGTTCAACCTACACCTATCCATACGTACCCCCTTACATGGTCTACCCGTTCCTCGTGTCTTACCCACGTTTCGCTTAAGCCCATGACGTCAAACTCCTCTGCTTCAATCAATGTAGCAATTTCACTTGCTTTCCGGTGGAGACCCTGGATGTTGCTATAACCCACTTTCAGGGTGTCAAGGTTCATTGGCTTCCGCCTACTGGTCCCTTTATTATCTAGTCCCTGTATGTTTGTATATCCTACTTTGTGTACCTGTGCTTTCCTTGGGAAGCTATTCCTATTGATTTGGATTTTTGGTCCCTTTTCCTTATCCCCCTTGTCCCATTTTTTACACCTATGGTTCGTGACACATTTTCTGTGATTATTCCCCCCTTCACTGACCTCCCCTCCCCTCCCCTCCCTATACCAAAAAAGGCTCCACCACCTGCAACATATTTCTTCCTAAAACCTCTGTACCCCTTGGGCTAAGATGGAGACCATCCCTTCCATATAGGTCATTTCTGCCCCAAAACGATCCCCAATTGTCTACAAAGGGTATCCCAAGTTCCTTACAATACTCCCCCAATTCCTCGTTGGTCCCAATGATCCGCGAATTACGCTCGCCCCCACCACCTAGTACTGGGAGAAGCCCCGAAACCACTACCTGTGCATTCTTGGCATTCAGTTGAGTTATTCAGTCCTTGTAAGTCTCAATAAGCTGAACTGATTTTCTCTCCCTGATGTTGTTGGTCCCCACGTGTACAGCAACCACTGGGTCTGGGCCTGACCCCTTAACTAATCCACCCACTCTGTCCCTTAGGTCCTCCACCCTAGCCCCCGGAAAGCACAAATTGGTCCTGTTGACACTGTCGGGCCCACACACCACCCTATCCAACCCCCGCACTATACTACTCCCTGCAACCACCAACTGCCTCTTCCTGTCCTTTCCTGTCCTCTTTCTCGTCCTACAACCCCTGTTACCACCTCTGCCCCCACTGGGCCGGCTCGCAATCTTGCACTTCGCCACACTAACCCCCATGCCTACCTCCACCTCTTCGACCCAACCTCCTCCTCAGAATTCTCGAAATTACCTAACACACTGAATCCTTTTTTAACACTGCACCCCACCTTCTGCCCACTCCCACTACAAGCCACCTTGTCTTCGTTTACCACCTTCCTAACCTTCCCTCTGACTCCTGCCCTGACAGACTCCACATGGTCATCGCTATCTCCCTCACTATCCGATTCTAAAAGAATACACCTTTTCGCCCCCCGACTCCCACTACTAGCCTGGGAATTTGACACTCTAGCCCCTACTTCTCCTATACCCTCAACTCGACGCACCTTCCTATTCCCAAAAGACCCACTATCCACGTCAAAAGTCCGCTTCTTACTACCCACCACCTTCCATCCCCCATCGAATGCCACCCTAACTGGGGTAACAGCAGACTTTCCTGCCCTCCCCAGTTTCCCCCCTCACCACCTGCACCTCTTCCTCCAACTTTACATATGCCTCTAGCAGCTGCATTAGCTCTACGCAGATGGCACACATCCCCAACTCCCCCAGCTCAGACCCATCCACATACACCATATGGCAGTGCCTACACACATCCAACCGCTGGCCGTCCGTTGGTAACTCACGAGCAGTAGCACCCCCGTGCTGGCCTCAACCACTCCCCCCACCTGGACACTATACTAACAGTCTCTGCCCTGCTGGTCTGAACCTCTCGCGTCACGAAACACTTACCATCCATAGCCAAAATTAGAATGAGACGCTTGAATTTTAAAAAGCGGTCGAACTCATAAAACAAAAAACAAAACACCGAAAATGACCCGCGCGAAGATAGGGAACACGCCACTGATATCCGATAAAGAAACTAAACAAAACACTAATATAACTATCTTTTATTAAAAATTACATCTATACAGCCCTAAAACAATATATCAGAAGTTTATAAACAAATCCTTGTGCTGGTAGTTATAAGAAAAAAATATTAAAGTTCAAAACAAATACAACGACATCACTGACTATATTCCTGCTAGCGCTTTCACCGCTCTGTATGCGGATCTTCAGGCATTTTTATTTTTATAAAATACGTTATACAAATATTTACAAAATAACTTTATGACGTAAACCACTGGGTGTGGTGTATCGATTTTGGAGACGTTGTTCCAGAAACTGCATATGCAATATTTATTTCATACATTTGAACAGAGGCGTGTTGATCCTTTATCGAAAGAAATTATAACGAAATTAACATAACAAATAAAATAATGATGTTTCTTTTATCCTAGAAATTAAGTTATAAAGGTTGTGGGCTCCGAAAAAAACCGGTATATTTATTTCCCACAGATGCTTCCCACTCCAACTCTCTATATATTACTATGTCGGTAATACCCATATTTCTGCATAATGTAAGGGAATGAACTCCTTATACTCCCGACTCTAGCTCGAACCCCCGAGAGTGTTTGTCATTCTCGGGGAGTCGAGCCGCACTCAGGGCAAGCGCCACTGTACATGTAACTCTCTGGCTAAGGGAGAAGAAAAATTTGGGTAAGTAGGGGGCTATACACAAAGACTCACTGTGCCAATCGTGTTATTTCTATGAAACATAACATATAATACTATGATATGGCCTTTATACTAGAAGTAAAGTTTATGAACTCAGAATATATGTGTTTTTCCACGAATTTTCCTATGTTAACCATCTATTTATATTTATTTTCACGATAGCAATATTTCCGCATAATTTAAATTAATGGCTGTGAGCGCCTTACTCAGACTCCAGCTCGACACCTCCTGGAATCGAGCTGGATCCGATGCAAGCGTTCTTGAACAGAGAACTAATCCGACGTAAACGGAGTCAAGCATGATATTCCGATAAATAAAGTCAAGTTATCCGTAGAGAGACTATACTTTTGTAACTCCGTGGTTTAATCCCCCCCCCCCGGGAATCCGTAGCCGTTATGTGTCCCGTTGACGCCACTCCTGTAATAAGGAAAAATTGTACGATTAGATAAAGAATTAAAATAGGAATTATAAGGATGAACAAATAAATAATTCTTAATGAGCTGGTCATCCAACCCACCCACCCCCTCCCGTCACCCCCTACACCAAACTAATGCTTACAATCATCCCCATTATATTACATTACTTAAACTCATCCTCAGTCTCAACAAAGGAAGTCCCCCCCCCCCCCCCCCCCCAAGTGAACATGGACAAAAGCCTTATAAAAACAAGCAGGTGTAGGTAATTACTATTATAAAAAGAGCCATCCCAAACGATTTAAAATGGATTAATTATCTATCCCCCCCCCCCCCCTCTCCAAAGTTAAGACTATAAAAATAATAATATAGCGCATAATTTGACAACCTTGGGTGCCCACCCTACTACCACCACCACCCATCTAAAGCTTTAAACTACAGGCATTACATTACGTTTGGATTGTAATAGCGCCACCCAGTAGCATTAAATTGGCCGTTGTATGGATGAGCCCAAACCGTAAATTCACGGGAGATACGAACAACGGCCGAGCCACATAGATCGACATCACGTGCATGAGTTAAATTAAGGCTGTAGACTGCGTATAAAAAATAATAATAATTCCTTCTCGTCACGTAAGATATAATTATATGTGAACAATTGATATAGTTGGCTGTTTATGCAATGTAATGCGTTTTCGCAATTAGATTTTGGTTTGGCCGATATAGAAATATTTGATTTTGTCTCAAAATAAAGGTATATACGACCATGGTTTTAAGAAACCTCATAAAATAAATTCATATCCCCCCCCCCCCCCCCCCAAACCTAATACTTTTAAACAATACAGGCTTCAAAGTGCTGCTCGGTGTAAACAGTAAAATCCCTTTCTCCCAAGCGAACATCGAGAATATCTTGATGAAAACACGATGGTATTACTAATCACTAGTATAAATTAACATAATATATAAAAAATATTGCGGTTTCCTTTATCCTAGAAATTAAATTAAAAAAGGTTGTGGGCTCTGAAAATACCCGGTATATTTGTTTCCCCACATATCCTTCCCACGCCAAATCTCTGTATATTTGTATGTTGATAATACCCATATTTCTGCATAATGTTTGGGAATGAACTCCTCACTCCGACTCCAACTCGAACCCTCGAGAGTGTTTATCATTCCCGCGGAGTCGAGCCGGACTCGGGGCAAGCGTCATTGTTCATGTAAGAAAAGGTTGGGTAAGTAGGGGTCAAAACACAAAGACTTACTGTGCCGATAGTGTTATTTCTATGAAACATAACATATAAAATAATGATGTTGCCTTCATACTAGAATTAAAGTCTATGGACTCTGAATATATGTGTTTTTTCACGAATGTTTTCTTATTATCTTCACGATACCAATATTTCTACATAATTTAAATTTATGGCTGTGAGCGCCTTACTCAGACTCCAGCTCGACACCACGAGATTCTTTACTCAGTACCACGTGGAGTCGAGTCGGACCCGGTGCAAGCGTTCTATAACAGATAACTTATGCGACGCAAACTGAGGCGAGCATGATCTTCCGATAAATAAATTCAAGTTATCAGTAGGTATGCTATAATTATATAACGCGGTGGTATGCCCCCCTCCTGACCCCACCGGGGGGGGGGGGGGGGGGGGGACTCCGTACCCATAATGTGTCCCGTTGTCGCCACTCCTGTTGTAAGGAAAAATAGTACGATTAGATAAAGAATTAAAATGGGAATTATAAGGATGAACAAATTAATAATACTAAATGAGCTGGTCATTCAACTCACCCCCCCCCCCCCCCCCCACACACACACACAAACACCAAACTAATGCTTACATTAATCCCCATTATATTACATTACTTAAACTCATCCTCAGTATCAACAAAGGAAGTTTCCTCTCCCAAGTGAACACCGACAAAAGCCTTATAAAAGGCAAGCAGGTGTTGGTAATTACTATTATAAAGAGAGCCATCCAAAACGATTTAAAAGGGAATTAAATATACGGCCAGGTTTTTAAGAAAAATCATAAAACAAATTCATCTCCACCACTCCCACCCCCACCCCCACCCACCACCACCAACCTAATGCTTTAAAACAATACAAGCTTAAATGTACTGCTTGGTGTCAACAATAGAATCCCTTTCCCCCAAGCGAACAGCGAGAATATCTTACTAAAAACACGATGGTATTACCAATCACTATTATAAAGGGATCCACCCTAAGCGATTGAAAGGGTTTACTGTAATGGATACGTAAGTTTTATACAACTCATCACCCCCACCCCCGCCCCACCCAATCAACTAACACATTCAACCATCGCCATTGCATTGCATAATTTAAACGCATCCTCATTGTTAAAGGATATCCAACCCCCTTTACCCCCCCCCCCCCACCCAAGTGAACACCGGCAAAATCTTTCCGAAAGTACGCTGGTATTAGTAATTACTTGTCTAAAGGGAGCCATCTCCAACGACTTACAAGGGGTTAGTTATTTACTATTCAGAGTTAAGACAATAATAATCAAGTCGCGTTAATTGTAGCGCCTGAGAAGTATGCGGTCGAATGTAAACTAAAGGAATATAAAGCTAGGGGACCTCCCACCCCCACCCCCCACTCCCACTCCCACCCTCGGGGAACCACAACCTACACCAATCTGATACTTCGACCACCGCCACTACATTACGTTTGGAATGCAGTAGTACTGGTCAGAAGCATTATTATTTATTTATTTATTTATGTTTAAGGTCACATACTTATGCACAATGGCTAATCGTGACCGTGACAGTTTTACGGGTGGAGGAAGCCGGAGTACCCGGAGAGAACCACGAGCAGCTGTCAGCTCTCCAACATCGTAACTCTGAACTCTGCACTGCAGCACAGGCAGGGTTAGATTGGTTGAAGACATGCGCACCAGCGACGTGCAGTACGCCTCAGTACACAGCGTCATCGTGCCCCCATGTAGGCAATCGGGGTGAAGTGTCTTGCCCAAGGACACAACGCGGTTGCCGCAGGTGGGATTCGAACCGAGGACCTCTCGGCTTGCAGCCTGCACCTCTACCAACTGAGCCACCGCGCCCCCATCAGAAGCATTAGATTGGCCGTTATTTGAATTAGTAAAGACTGTAAATCCACGGCAAAGACGAATTACGACCTAGCCACATTGATAAACATCACGCACAAGAGTTCAGTTCAGGCTGTAGGCTGTGTATGAAAAATAATTCCTTCTCATCACGCAAGATATCATTATCGGTGAATAATTTATATAGTGGGAACACTTTGAAATTCCCTCCTGAACACTGATGTAAATGTTTGTTGACCTTAAGAATTCTATACTCCCCTTTATTAGTTTGCTGACGATGCAAAGTCATGCGTTTCCGCAATTCAATTTTAGTTTGGCCGATATAGAAATCTTTGCATTTGTCACAAATAATAGCATATATGACATTTTTTTGTAGTGCAAGTCATTCCTTGCTTTATCTTGAAGGTTTTACCGTTTTTAAATTTTATGTCTGGACCTTCAATAATGTTCAAACATGTCTTACATCTCTTCATTCCACACTTTTTGACACTGATGTCCGTGTCAGCAAAGTCAAATTTAGATTGCGTGAGAATTCTTTTCAGATTTTTAGGCTGTCTTTTGCTGTTTATGATTTTCTTTTTCTGAAGAACCTTTTTTATTTTTTCACTTCTGTTCATCAATTGTTCACAAAATTTTACTGTTGGAAACATGTTCGAATTTGATGGATTGTGCGTTGTGATAAGTGGTAACACATTATACGTTGATGGTCCAGTTTTTTGTTCAGTTGATTGTATAGGTCCTTTTGCTTTTGCTCTCTGAATTCCATTACTGATAATTTCCAAGGGGTAGCCCTGTTTTCTAAGGTTATCTTGTAATTCGACAATACGCCTCTCCTGTGTCGCGGGGTCTCTTACTATAGTTATGATTCTTGAAGCAAGGTTGAATGGGATGTTTACCTTTGTGTGTTTTGGATGACATGAATTGAAATTGAGATAGTTGTGTGTGTCAGTTCTTTTGCAGAATATGTCTGTAGTGATTTCTGTGCCGTGGAGTTTTATGAGAATATCGAGAAAAGCAATCTCCGTATTACTTTCCTTTTTGGTAAACTGGATGGACGAAAGTAAACTGTTAAGTTCATTGAAGAATTCTTCTAGAGAAATTACATGGGTCCATATGATGAAGCAATCATCAAGAAATCTTTTCCAGTTGTTTCTCAAATAGTTTGAAAACTTTTTACATGCTTTTCCTGCATTCTATCAAACAACATCTCTTCCAAAAATCCTAGAACTAAAGTACCGTAGGTTGGTGCAACTTTACTTCCCATGGCAGTTCCCTTCACCTGATTGTAATATTTTCCATCGAAGTAAAATGTATTGTGGTTTAAAATTATTTCCAGTGATTTTAAAATGAAGTTCTGGT